>JAFVLL020011504.1:126371-266352 GCA_021397915.2 Tor tambroides
CTGAAGGGAACGAGACGCTGCGTCTCGAGGCCATACTTCCGGCATCCCTGCCGGCGCTTGCTTCATTCCTAGAAGCTGACGCCGGCTCCGCCGCACGTGCTTTTAAGCTTCCTGGTCGTGACGTCACCCGCCCGTGACGCCTCGCCCTTCCATTGGACTGGTTGTACATGTGATTCAGAGCGCGGTCACGCTGAAGGCGTTCCCATAGCGTTTTCGGACGCAGCGTCTCGTTCCCTTCGGGGAACCATGGTTACATACGTAACCTGAGACGTTTTTTGTGGTTTCTCAATGTTTATGTAAAAAGGTGAGCTGATAAATACTAGTTTATATGCTTTAGACATGTAAAACATCCATTTTTCACATCGTTATTGGGTGAATTAATTATATAATTGTGTAAATGCTACATCACTGTGTGTTTTCATAAACAAACTGGTTAATCAGTTATTTGAACATGTTCATTGAAATGAACTGTCCGAAAGAACCAGTTCGCAGAAAAGAATCAGACTTCTACATTTGCCTGATGCTCTGGATTACAGGTGATAATGTTATAAATAATGTTCAGTTTCTTGCACAGACATATCGTTTCACTTTATAAGACCTCAATATATTGTGAAATTACATTTGCAAAGTTGATGGCTATTGAATTACTTTAAGCCGACGATTCTAGTATGAGATCTGTCCGTGGTCCTGAAAGCAGTCTCAGCCACCATTCAAGAATGTAAAATCAAATATATTAAAAAACAACAAGCTGTTGTACCCCTAAAGGTATGATTTCTGCATTCAGAGAATGTACCTCGCTCTGTTATTAGAGAAATTGGTGTTACGTGAGTAACCTAAAGGTATTTTTTTTCAGGGACTTTTATACATCGTAAAGGTGGTAAAAACAATTCAGGCAACAGAAACATCTAACAGCAGATGCATTTCATTTTTAGTGAATTCCCCCAGACGCTTTTATTTATTTATACTGAAGCTATTTCTTGATAATCAAAATATCTAATGCAAGTTTATCATGTTTGCAGAATATCCTCCCTTCACTCCTCTTGAATTTAACCCTATAAAGCCTACAGTATCATATTTGAAACTCAAATTACTAAGGCCTTTAAATGATCAACATTATCAAAACTTTGCTGAACCTCACAATCTTGTACTTGTGTGGTCTGATTCACTTTTTTATTAAGTAAAAGGCCTTTTAGTATAGTCATGATTCACATGTCTTTTTGCTGTGAAATCTAATTTTTATAAAGTAAACGTAAGAATAACTTTGATATTCTTAGTAATATTTCATCATGAACATTTACTGAACTGAAGCAACTTAGGTTTTCTTGATTATCCAGACATCAATTATGAGCACCAAAAAGCATCAGGCTTTTGAGAAATGTTTATTTGTTCATCTCTCAATCATTGTATTGCATTACATTATATGTTTTGATCATAAAACTAAGCATTTAAATGTCATCTTAATAAGACTTATAATTGAGAGATACAGACAACTAATATTTATATCATTTTATGCAAGTATGTGATGTACTGTTATCTCTATACTGTTATCTCGTTAATTTACATTACAAGCTATCAGAATTTCATCAACTTTTTGTCCATATAAATATCAGCATTTGCACCAAAAATTGCATAGTCTTTCACAGTTTGAGTCTGAATAAAACTGAGCTGTTTTTCCTCCATATTCTCACTCTATCAGACTATATAAGCCATAAAAGCCTGAAATATCAAATATGATTCTCAACAAAAAACTTTTTTTTTTAAAAGTTGTGTCTAATGGTTTTTATTTCATATGTCAGGCTTTACAGGGCTGGGACTTGGAGCTCTTTATGAAATTCTGTGTGCCGTTTTAACATGATGCTCCTGTACTTCCCCCCGCAGCTGGTGACGCGAGGCTGTGAGGCGCGTGAGGTCACCCCCCTGCGGGACGGTGTTGGTCAGCCGGGCTTCCTGATGAGCGAGGAAGGCTTCGTAACGGAGCTCCAGCGGTTCGGATACGCGGAGAGCGGCGGGCTGCAGCTGGGGGCTCGTGTGGTTCGTCTCTGCGGGCAGGTCCTGGTGCACCTCAGCCTGGACGAGCGGAGCCGACTCCTCCGCACGGCTCAAAAGATCCACATCACAGTCATTCCTCCTGACGAGAACGGAAAACCACGCAGGTAATAGAGGTGATGGTTATTTGTGTGTCAGAGGAAGTGGATAAAATAGAGGGATGACGTAAAGAATGCATACACTGCAGTGATATTTAGAGAAAAGTGGGCTGAAAAGTTAAAAATAGTAAGCAGTGAGTGGAATGCTGTTGATAATGTAATTAATGATGGTGAATGTAATGTGTATCCTGTTCAAAACCACCGCTCAAAAGTTTAAGGTTGATAAGAAATGTATATTTTACATTTTTGGAAGAAGTCTCTTTGCTCCCCAATATGAAATTTCCAGAATTAAAAAAAGGTCATTGTAACATTGTAAGATATAAACTCAGAAATCTGACTTTTTCTCAGAGTTCCGAGTTTAAATCTTGCAATTCTGACTTTTTTTGTCTTATAATATTGTCTTATAATTCTGTAATAACGGGAAAAAATGGTAGTGTTTGTGAGTGTTATGAGAATTTTTTACCTCACAATTTTGACTTGCATTTGAACATGACTTGAATTTTCTTGCATTTACAAGTTTATATCTCACAAATCTGTCGTCTTTTTTTCTCAGAAATGTGAAATTGTAAGATAAAAAGTTGCAATTACCTTTTTAATTTTTTTTACCCCATGGTGGAAACAAGATTCCATATAACAAAGTAAAAACACTGATTTTGTGAAATATTATTACAATTTAAAAGAACTGTTTTCTTTGTGAATATCTATTAAAATGTCATTTATTCCTGTGATCGAAGCTGAATTTTCAGTGTCATTACTCCAAATCTTCAGTGTCACATGATCCTTCAGAAATCATATTAATATGGTGATTTGCTGCTCAATTATTATCGGTTCTCAGTTATTAATAATGGTTCTTATTATTGTCAATGTTAAAAACAGTTCTTGTTGCTTCATATTTTTGTTTTTCTCTGATAAATAGAAAGTTCAAAAGAACAGCATTTATTTGAAATAGAATCTTTTTTGTAGCATTATAAATGTCTTTACTGTCACTTTTGAGCCGTTTAATTAAAAAAAAAAAGTTTAATTGAAGTAGTGAAAATAATTAGGCTGACAAACTTTTTTGCAATTGCTGTGGACTGACAATACATCGACATTTAAAGCCACTTTTTGTAATATCTGTCCAGTGCATTAGTCATCTGCCACAATTGTTATACTGCCTCATGAATGATCTATTATCTAATTATCTATTGTCTACCTAATATTTTCTATTATCCAATTATCTATTATATATTTGTACATACACATTTGTATTGTATATTTTTTATCTATGCTCCCTAGGGAGGGAAACAGATGGATAGAGAAGGGGGAGGGAGCAAATGAATGAAGGACAGACCTCATTCTATTGACATGAGCATGTTTTAGTCAGTGTTTCACCAGCTGCTCATATGTCATTCAATGCTTATTGATCCATCCAACACACACAGATCATGGGTTAAAATGGCATTTTTTTCAAATCCTAAATACAGCGACTTACTCAACATGATTTATGTAAGTCTTTGATTATATAATACACTTCAAAAAAGAAAACCAAAATAGCAGCATTGATCTCTTCATCCATGACTAACAGTGAAATGCATACACTGAAATAAATGAGCTGAAACTTTGTTGGCTTGTGTTTTTCTGAGTTTAGGAGTTTCTCTGAGCTTTATCAGAAGGCCATTCAGGACGCAGAGAGCAAATCTGGAGAAGGACGGTCAGGTGAGGCCTGGGTTCTGGATGACGATGAAGACTTTGAGGTTGATGGCGGCGGAGGGGAGAAAGAGGAGAAGAAAGAGATTGAAAATAAGACGTCAGACAGGGAAACTCCAAAGCAGGAGATCCATGAGGAGCAGATGGGATTTCCAGAGCCCATGGAAACAGATTCGCTCCTCTCCCCACCTAGCCTGCCTCTCCTACGGGCGACGTCCCTTCAGGACAGCATGAAGAGCCAGAGCCCTGAAATCACCCCCGTCTCTCTCACACGGAGCTACTCTCTAGAAGGACGCCCTCTGTATCAGGACATCATTGAAGGGTATGCAGATTGCTTCTGATTTCACTCTAAAAGTGAATGGTTTACTGCTTAACAAACAGATTAAATCAGGGTCCAAAATGACCTTTTTTTGCAATGTGTGATTTTAGTATTATTTATGTATTATTATCGTTTTTCTTAATCTTTTGAATTAGGTTTTATTTTTGTATTTTCAGTTGGCATGTTAATTATAGTAGTTTTGCAATGTGCTTTTGTCGTTTTTTTTTTTTTTTTTTTAATTGAATTTTTTTAATATAATATTTAGCTTTAATTTGTTTATTTTAGTTTTAGTAATTTTAGCACCTCAACTTATTTTATTGCATTTAGCTGTGAAGGCAGCATTTCTTTTTTAACATTTTTGTTTACACTAAAATAATTAAAATGACTATTTTTTAATGTTTAATTACTAAAACACCTACATTTTTTAAAGTTAATTTTAATTTTTCATCTAATATTTACGGTATATTTTCTTCTATTTTAATGAAAATTGATTTTTGATCATTTTAGTTAACAATAAAAACACTATGACTGTTTCTTAACTTTTTTAAAAAGTGCACTTTGTAATAATGGCAAATTTAAATTAAAGTTTTTTTTAGTTAAAATACATTTCAAATCCATTGTTGTAATAATCTTTTATTATGCTATAAAGTACTTTTGATGCGTTGACTAACATACTAAAGCATATGTAAAGTACTTGATTATAATTTTAACCGTGATGTGTTATTCAATATTATATTTTAATGTTAGTATTATTTCAAGTGTGTAATTACAAATATATTTAAAACCATAACATGCAAGTTTCAGGAACAATGACATTAAAGTATATTTTAGTTTATCATAATTGCTTGTAAGAAAATAGAAGTATTTATAAAATTACATATAAAGATGTCCTTAAGTCCTACCTGAATGAGTCAAAAATGCACTTTAAATTCAGCTTATTGCATTTAATATATTATTGCATACAATACATTTTTTATTTAATCACAATTAACATGCAGTGTCAGAAAACATTACATTCAGTTCATAGATTCTTTTAAGTATATTATTTCAGTAATAAGTACTCTTACTAAAGTAACCAAGAAAATGCACAACCCCTTTAATTGGAAAGCGTTCATATTCATAGGCACAATAGACAAAACAAACATTATATTTAATTTAAAAGGACACTGATGAATGTGTATGTCTGTCAGGCATGTATATGATAACGTGGGGCTGAAAGTGAACAGGCACATCTATGAAAACCCTGGAGAGCTTCAGGACGAGACCCCTGACCTCATACTGGCAGTCAAACCCAAAGCGCCTCTGGAGCAAGAGGAACAGGTATCTAATGCACACACTGCTCTCTTTTCATTATGACACTGTATATTTTTTTACAGCTGCTGGGAGAAACAGCCTATTGAATGCACTGATTGTCATGACAAGCAAGAAATGATTATGTGATTACAGTAGGCACAGATGCAATGAATCTTATAGCAGGCCAGGAGTTGTCAACATCTTCCTTCACACAGACACACTACTTTATTGGAACGAACTGGTTCATAGGATTTCAATTTGATTCAGGAATGATTTTTTTCAAATTCAGAATAATTAAATTCACAATGAGATTCAATTCGAGTTCAGTTAATGGTTCGATTCTGATTTTTTTAAAGTGCATTCATAATTTATGTAAATGCTTTTCCTAATATGTCTTAGGTAAGAAAAAGTCAAAGTACTTAAGAGTGTTTTTTCAAGCAGCTTAGTAGACAGTGTAAAGTAGACACATTTAATCCATGTACAAACAGGCTACTTGGAAATATATCAAATACAATGTGCTGATAAAATATAAAAGTAAAAATAAAAATATTTTAGAATAAAAATAAAAAAACACAACAAAATTACTAAATTGCTGTACTAAAATTAAATCTAAATTACTATACTAAAATTAAAACTAATTACTATAATAAAATATTAGGAAAGTATTCCATCTTCCATTCATTTAAAAAAAGAGATTTTAAGAGTTTTCTCAGTCTGGAAATAACAATTTTAAAATTCCTTATTATTCTGAGAATCGCTTGTTTCAGTCAAGAATCGTTTTTAAAAGCTAAAAAAAAACGAATGAAAGGTATTTTATACCAAAATTCATATAGTTAACTAAAACCATATTAATAAAACCATAAAAATTAAAAACTTTAATTTCTTCAAATTAAAATAAAATGTAACTGAAATAAAATAAAATATTTAAAAACTTAAATGTATTTTTCAGCTAGTTCCCAAGGCAGCATTTCTCATTTTCATTTAGTTTAACTTAAGTACAAAAATAACTAAAACTAAAAATTAATACAACTGCATATTTAAGAAAAAACACATCCAGTTTACCAAAACTTTAACTAAAATTAAAATTGAAACTGAAAATATTACAAATGAATTTAAAATATTAATAATCTATAATAAAATATTTTAGAGCCAATTGCACTTAGGAAAATATTTCATATTCTATTTTTCCTTTTTTTTTTTTTTTAAAGATTTAAAACAATTTTAGGAGATTTCTCCGTCTGTAAATAATATTTTTAAATTCCCTTTTTTCCCCCATGACCGCGGGAACCCTGAATTTAGCGTTTACATATTTTAAAATAAAATCACGCCTCGTTCATATTTTAGCATTTTAAATTGAATCTCGACCAAAACAAATGATTCACGATTCTGAAATCCATGTTTCAAGATTGATGCAGTTACATTTGTAATCAATGCATGGGGAAAACAAGTGAATCGTTACCTGTCTAACTATGCAGCTTGCTTAGAAACGATACTAAGGACATGAACACTTACAGAAGAGCACAATGCACTGAAGCACCTGAATCATGGCACGATGTGCTGCTGTTGGGTTCAGTATCTGCTTCCCACACAGAGGGCATCTGATGGATCTGCTTGTGTAACTCTCTGTATCTGGAAAGTGATTGCTGTGTTTTCAGAAGGGTTTTAACCTCTCAGATCCGTCTCCCACTCTCTCATCTCTTTCCTTCCCTTCTGTTCCTCCTACTTCATCCTTTCCCTTCTTCCCCTCATAAAATCACTTTCTCTCACTCCCTCTATTTCCTGCATGTTATCTTTTCATATTAATCATACATTCTCTTCTGTCCAACTGAGTGCATTGTGTAATAATAATTTGTTGATTTATTATTAATTAATTAATTAATTAGTTAGTTAGTTAGTTGATTGCTGTATTAAGTCTTTTGTTTTTAACTCAGTGTAAAGCTTTTAGTGATACCAGACTTTTTCAGTAATTAAATATAAATTAAAAACTTAAAAATTAAATAAACTTTTGGTTTGCATCTGTCAAATAATATTCAAATAAATAAATAAATAAATAATGTTTTTTTATTATTATTATTTGATTGTTTTGACACTTTTTAACTCTGTGTAAAGCTGTCTTTTAAGGATACCAGACTTATCATTAATTATGTATAAATTAAATATAAGCTTTTGGTTTGCATCCATCAAATAAAATAAAAATAAAAATATATATAATTGTTACTCAGTGCTTTTGTACTCAGTGGGACAAAAGAGAAAGTATGATGAAGATGATAAGAAAAAGAGGAAATATTTATTTATTTATTTAAATATTCATTTGATTGATTGATTGATTTGAGTCATTCGTTTTTAACTCTGTGTAAAACTGTTTTTTTATTGATGAAAAAAAACTTATGTATGACTTTTTTTACATTTTGGTTTGCATCCATAAAAATAAAATTTGAATGAATTAATTAATTAATGAATAATACTCAGTGAGACAAAAGAGAAAGTATAATTCACATACATATACATGTACATATATACATAATGAATGAGTGAATGAATGATATAAAGAATCTTTAATTTGTAGCATTTAATTCTCTGTATTACATTGTACGCATTATTGCCACATACATATATGACAGTACAATACATTTGAGGTTTAATTTCAAGCAAAAAATATACATTGTTATATAGATTTACCATGATATTTTGGTCATACTGTGACTTCTACTCATTGATGGTTTCATTCGTCCTCTCTGTCTTTTGTGTGTGATCAGTGGCCTGAAGAGCGGCCGTCAGTCAGCGATGTGACCATGAGATCCTCCTGCATGGAAAGTGCAGAAAGAAACTCCAGAGCTCTGAGCCTCCATAACTCCATCACTAAGAGTAAGTGTTTCTTAATGTTACCACAATAACATTACAGGCTAAATGTATTATTTTTAAATGACTCATGTAGTTAATATTATAAGTTCAGACCACACTGCAGTGGGTTATTAAATAATCCTTCATATAAGTAGTTCCACAGTGACTTTATACACTTACACTTACACTTTATACACTGACTTTAAACATATAAAGCTTTATTTTAGCTTCATTGGTAATCTATAAGTGCAGTTTCCACAAGTACAGATGGGATCTTTAGATATATTAAACTGTGAGAGGTTTAACTCTGTAATTAATTGAAAAACAGCAGGAGTTCTTTCATTTAATCTAAAGGCTGGAATGTGCACAAATCTGCACAGATTTTACAGATCATACACATGGTTACAGAGAAAAAACTGGGCATCATCCACTTATCAACACTAGTAAATGTTTCTTATTTTCATTTAGTTTAATATGATTTAAATTATCTAAAAGCGAAATAAAAGCTAATAATAACTATTTAGTCAAAAATAAATGAATAAAAAATGACAAAACACAACAAAAATTACTATAAAAACAACAAAATTATTATAACTTGCTCTGATTTTCAGCAACTAGTGTTGACTCATCCACAATACAAACTGGGGCAAAAGTTGTGTTTTGTTTGTACTGCATGTAGTGCATTCATTTCTATAAATCAGTTCATACTGGAAATTCTAGTGTGGTATTTTTTATGTATTAAAATGTTTTAGTAATATATAAAGGGAGAAAGTGTTAATTTTACTTCCATTTTAAGCAGAAAGAAAGAAAGAAAATAATACTACAGCATTTATTTCTGTGTATTGTTATACTGGTTTGTTGATTAGTTTAATGATTATTTTAATGATTAGTTGTCTTTCTTCCTTGTTTTAACTAAAACAAATGTAGAAAACATTCCTTGAATATTTTACATCCCTTTCAGGGAGAGACAAATACATATAAAAAGATATATTTTAGATCATATTCCTCAAATGTTACTACTAGTGTTCCTCAAGGCTCTGTCTTGGGCCCTCTTTTATTTATTATCTATCTATTACCTCTTGGCCATATTTTTAGGAAATTTGGTATTAATTTCCATTGCTATGCAGATGATACCCAGCTCTGTTTGTCCTCCAAGCCTCTACTCTTCTTTCTTCTTCCCTTTTGGACAGTTTAGATGAAATCAAAGCCTCGTTCTAAATCCAGTTTGGCTAAATCGGACAGCCTTTAAAGGGGACCTATTATGTTCCTTTTTACAAGATGTAAAATAAGTCTCTGATATCCCCAGAGTGTGTATGTGAAGTTTTAGCTCAAAATACCCAACAGATATTTTTTTATAGCTTGTTAAAATTGCCACTTTTAGTGTATGAGCCCAAACGCTCTGATATTGAGAATGTTGCTTTAATGCAAATGAGCTGGTGCTCCTGGAGAAGAGGGCGGAGCTTCAAGAGCTTGAGCTCCCGCCTTAGCAGTGCTAGCCTTTGCAAATAAACATTCCCCTATTAGTACAAGCCGGTTATCTTTACAGAAAACATACTCTGTTTCAGAGTCAGTCATCTGATTATACTGTGCATAATAAATTCACATTTATTAATTACACAGACGGGAGCACGGCGGGATAAAAATAACAACATAGCTGGTCTCATGGTGCATGGCATGCTGTCACAAACTTTATAAGTCCCACTTGTGATTATGAGCTCAACAAACTCAAGCGATCGACTCACATTGCTTTCATATGCAACTTTTAACCACCACATTCCTATTCACGATCATTCATGAAGACAGCACCACTGAAAACAGACAGACAATGGTAGCTTTAGCATCATTAGCCTTACAGAGTGCCAAGAAGCTCTTTCAAAAAGGCAATTTGGAAAACAAACGCGTGATACTTACTTTGTCTGGAGCTGACGTTTGCGCACGAAGCATTGGTATTGATCTCTACACGTTTTGGAGACTTTACCGACTTTTTTTTCGGGACATTTCCTTAGACAATGAAACTTAACCACAGCTTCCTCAGGCTCAGATGGAGGGAGTCTATGGAGACTCCTATGTTCATTAGTGCATCCCAAAACACAACACTTGTAAAGCCTCTTTGGCGCTGACATTGTATATCTCCAGCAGCTACAGCAAGTGATCAGTAATGGCAGAGGCGGACGCAGCTTCTCACTCAGGGCTGTGTCTATGCTTATAGGACAGCGTCACAAATAGGTGGGACTTTTTCCCCTCAGTGACGTCCACAGAGGGAGAATCTGAAACAGCTCGTTCTGAGAGACTGTTTAGAATTTTTTAGATTATAATAAAATGAGTTAGTGGATTTTTACCATTATAGCCTGGTTGTTTTCAGACACTGCAGCCACACAACTGTGCTCAAACACATTATAAAAGTGATTTTTGCATAATAGGTCCCCTTTAACTTACTATTGATAATACCATTTCTCCCCTATTTGGATGGATGGATGGATGGATGGATAGATAGATTATATATAACCTGATATGAGATATCATGATATAACGTATTTTGTTATATTGCTTATCTGTTAGTATTTTGCCCTGTTCATCATCTCATCTTGCTTTATATTCATTTGTCTTTAGCTACAGTGAGGCTCCATTCCTCCTCTTCCTCTGGGAGGTTTCATTTTCCCTTACTCCTGCATTCAGTCTCTTTTGTTTCTAAGCACTTCTTGTTTAAATGCTGCCTGTTTAAAAATAAGCTGATCTACGACCAACCTTCCCTCCATAAGCAAATTCAGCAAGCTTTAAAAGATATGAATCATGGCCTGAATGGCACTGACATTTTCAAATGAGTGTAAAGCTCAGACAGATGGGGCTAGGCTAGGGCTGGTTGGGATAAGGGTATTAAACGGCCTCAAATCAAGACACTGTCTCTGGCCCATCTGTTCTGTGCCTCTGCCCCTTGATTGTTGAGCGGTTACATCTATCCAGGCCCTCCTTTAAAATGCATATGGATGTGCATGTGTGTAAACACTCAACAAATTCAGACTGTCAGTAGGAACCACCTTTCATTTTGTCCAATTTGGGTTAGTTAGGAGCAGTTAGAAGTTATTTGTAAATTATTCAAAAACCAAGCCTGACTGCAGTTAAAATGTTATAATCACATATATGAAAATTATTACATAGTTATATGTTATATTTTCATGTGTGTGAAAAGTTTCAACTGTAGTATTAGCGCTAGAAAAATTGTTTTTGGTGGTCTTTCCGAGGATGAAGCTGTCTTCAGAAACTTACTGTACTGTACATAAAACAGCCACCAAAGGGAAATAATGCGGAAATAATGTGGCAAAAAACATAAATAAGTAAATACATATATACATAAATACGTACAATTAAAAAAACAACAACAGACCAACAGATGGTGCTGATTGCTTTAACAACTTCGTCATGTTATCTTTTTCTCCTAATTACTTGCTAACACTAGTCTTGATATTGAAATCTGAACCAGACGTAATGAATGCAAGAGCATCATCATGTTATCATTATCAGCTTTGAAATAAGGCACATAATAACACTCATAAACTCCCTAATACATCTCACCTTGTTTGTAAATTCAAGGCCGCAGTTGGGAATTATATTAACACTATATTTTTTAAATGTATTTCAGCTCTGAGTAATGCTTGTTCATCCTTGTGAAAAAGCAGTTTGCTTAATTGTACTGATTGTGCACTTGTAGTATACTTAAAATCTTAATTCTATTTTTTTTTAAAACTGAACTTTCATATAATATAAAATTAATAAAGCAGAATAAAAGGCCACTTTTATTCTTGACTTAAAGAGACACTTTCATGACTATAAACACACTTAAAGGCAGGGTAAGCAATTTCTGGAAGCCAATGTTGATATTTGAAATCACCAAAACAAACACGCCCCTACACCAAAAGGGTCTCGCCCCTATTTTGATAGATCAGCCCCACATATATGTAGCCTACGCAACCCAGGCAACGATTAGTTCTGTGAAACATAAGCCGGCTTTAGCAGGCTTATTTTGCAGGCTTTAGCTGTTGCGTCGCGGCGCGTCCGGTGTAGACACGGTGTTACTCACCTATAGAGAAGAAACAAAGCAGCCTCGGCGTCCGATCGCAGGCCTTCCGCTCCTTGAGTTCTCTCCAGCGCTGGAAAGCTGATCCCATATTTACACGGGTCCTACTTCTTGCCTTATCGTTCCGCAGTCGTTTTCCTCTTTTTGTTTTTATCCGCCATCTCTATCTTTCTGTCGCTCGGCTTGGCTGTTCACTGAACGCTCTCTCCTCCACATCACGAGTAGACACACCCCATACTGCTGATTGGCTACGCGTTTGTTTTGTTACTCGGCCCCGACTCAGTTTCTAAAACGTTTTTGAAAAATTGCATACCCTGCCTTTAAGTAGACTTTAAAAAGTGCACTTTGTAATTGTCAAATGAAAAGTTTTTCCATAAAGTACATTTTAAATCATTGTTTAATAATGTTTTGTTGTGCTTTAAAAAAGTACACTTATTTTAATGTGCTGAATAACATACTAAAGCACATGTAAAGTACTTGATTACAATTTTAACAGTGG
Source organism: Tor tambroides (assembly GCA_021397915.2). Taxonomy (NCBI): domain Eukaryota; kingdom Metazoa; phylum Chordata; class Actinopteri; order Cypriniformes; family Cyprinidae; genus Tor; species Tor tambroides. The sequence goes on from JAFVLL020011504.1 coordinate 139,226, forward strand.
TATTTTTCAGTAATACATTTAAAGTCAATATATTTTAAATGTAATAAATTGCAAATTCAGCATTACAAATATATTTAAATACATGACATACAAGTTTCAATAGAAATGACATTTAAAGTATACTTTAAATGCTTGTCAGGACACTAAGCAGTACTTTAACCATATTTCAAAGACAATACAATAAGTAATTATGAAATTACATATAAAGATGTGCTTAAGTCCTACTTAAGTGGGTCGAAAAGCACTCTAAAGTTCAGCTAACTGCATTAAATATACATTTAAACCGTAATACATTTGTATTTAATTGTAATTAACATGCAATTAAGTGTCAGAAAACATTACATTTCATTCTTTTAAACTGTATTATTTCTGTAATAAGTCATCATACATCCTACATCATGCCTTTCACTTAGACTTACATATAAACTGTAAAAAAAAGTTTATTAATAGTTTTTGAATAACTTTTAATACTATATTCAGATCTAAGAACAGACTAAAGGCCTATTTACACTTCTGTGTCAGATTCATGCTGTAAACTCTGCATAGTTGCAGTGGTTAAAGTGTATCCTGTGCCGTACGTCTCTCCAGTGTAACTCATGTTGCATCTACACAGACCACAGTGTTTGTGATTGGGCCGCGTTGTAACCAGAGACCCCCTGGATGATAAAAATGATGCAATAACTTCACATCCTTTGGGAATGAATGTAATGGAGAACAGAGAAGGTCATAAACCATAAACAACTCTAGTGATGCAAAAATGTCCATATGTATTTGTGCATAGAACAATAATTTCAGTCGTAACATGACAGATGAATAGAGAATTCCACTAAACTCCAAATAGTTGCAAATTTTACTGTCTACATTAAAAAAGGTGTGAAAACAATTTTAACTAAGAAATTGCTAGTAAATTTCACAATTACTTACAAAGAAACAGCATTTAACACAAAGATTTAAACATGAATTTTTGAAGTATAAAGACTGGTATAGTGTATTATGTAAAACATACTCAAATAATCTTAATTTTAATCACAATTTTGAAAAATCATTAAAACTCATCAGTCGCTTCTCTGGGTCAATCCTGACTAAAGATTTTTATCATTGTCTTTTTGATACCAAAAACGCTTTCGTAGATGTCCACAAATAATAAATACTAAATACTCTCCACAAAGCCTTTTTACAATATATTTTTGTTGATTTCAGTTCTCTCAGAGACGACAGATTCGTCTGAGGAAGAGTGGCAGTCGATTTCTGATCTGGCCAACGCCTGTCGGAACATTCTGGAAGCTTTGTCTCGAGAAGGTGAGAAATGACAGTTTTCAGTGGATGAAATGTGTTTGGACATGTGAGAGTGTGAGTTGGAGTGAGTGTAGTTTGTTCACTGAAAAGAGCTGGTCTGGTAACTTTTTCGGTGACAAGATGGAATATTAATAATGTAAATTCCTGCTGGGTTTCAGACCGGAAGTCAGGAGATGGATCACAATCGTCCCCAGAGTCCCAGACAGACAAGTTTAAAGACATCAAGGACAGGTGAGGCTGACTGTGCCATGAAATCTTCAGCATTAGATTATTCAGTACGCAAAACATGAGGCAAGACGGTTAGCAAATGTTTCTTCACAACTCAAAAAGAACTTTGAATCTGATAAGCTTTTTAGAAATAATAAGTGGCCAAATAAGGCACAGGTGTACTTCTCAGTATGCAAAATATATATCATATTATAATACCAGTCAAAAACTGCGAGTCAGAGATTTTGAATAATTGCAATCTTTTGTTTTTGAAAGATGTCTCTTTTGCTCACTGCATTTGTTTGAGCAAAAATACACTTAAAACAGTAATTTTGTGAAATGTTATTACAATTTAAAATAACTGTTTTCTATTGTAATATATGTTGAAATGTGATTTATTCCTGTGACCAAAGCTGAATTTACAGCATCATTACTCCAGTCTTCAGTGTCACATGATCCTTCAGAAATCATTCTAATATGCTGATTTGCTGCTTATTTTTAACAATTATTAATGATGCTCGATCTTGTGTCTTTACCGTCACTTTTGATCAATTTTACATGTCTTTGCTAAATAAAAATATTTTTTGCTTTTTTTTTTAAACTTACTGCAAACTATATCATGATTTTTACAAAATATTAAGCAGCAGAAACTTTTTAATAGTCATAAAAATCAGAAATGTTTCTTGAGCAGCAAATCAGCATATTGGAATGATTTCTGAAGGATCATGTGACACTGAAGACTGGAGTAGTGATGCTTTGATTATAGGAATAAATTACATTTGACAATATATTCACATAGAAAACAGCTATTTTAAATTGTAAAAATATTTTCTAATATTACTGTTTTTACTGTATTTTTGATCAAATAAATGCAGCCTTGGTAAGCAGAAGAGACTTCTTTCAAAAACATTTAAAAATCTGAATTAATCCAAACGCTTGACTGGACATCATTTTGTTTTTCGTGTTCTTCTTTCTCTCCCTCTCTTCGCAGTGACTCGCCTGGTCATCTTGAGGAGAAAGTGTCCCAGTTAGAGGCCATGCTGAAGCGACTGCAGGACGACCTCCAAAAGGTACTTTGTCCTCTGTGGGTTTGTCACATCACAGCTCTCTCTGTCGCAGCACACTTCCCACACTGTAACCCCTTCAAATATCTCCCATTCAATACATCCACCCATCCTTGTCTGTATATCTGCCCTGTCCAGTCCTTGCCCTCTTCGCTACTTCAAAGAGCCACTGCTACTTCACAGAGCCAATCACACAGAGGGACTGTAGAGGTAGGGCGGGACAAGCAAAAGAAACCTGTCTTGTCATTGAGCAGGGTGAACAGAGGAGATGAGAAGATTGCTGGAGGGACAATGGGCAGCCATGCTCACTCTCAACACTAACCCACCAATGGCAGTTAAGGCAAGTAGAGCATGAGATTTTTACTCAATCAGTAACAAAAAGACAACCTGTATGATAGTTCTCACTTGATTAACAACAAAATTAAAGAAATAGTTCACCCCAAAATGAAAATTTGCTGAAAATGTCTTCACCCTCTGGGCATCCAAGATGTAGATGAGTTTGTTTCTTCATCAGATTTGGAGAAATGTAGCATTGCATCACTTGCTCAGCAGTGGATCTTCTGCAGTGAATGGGTGCCGTCAGAACGAGAGTCCAAACAGCTGATAAAAACATCACAATAATCCACAAGTAACCCACACCACTCCAGTCCATCACTTAACATCTTGAGAAGTGAAAAACTGTGAGTTTGTAAGAAAAAAATCCACTGTTAAGACATTTTAAAATTTGAAACCACTGCTTCTAGCTAATATACGAGTCCTCTATCCATAAAATTCCTTCTGGTCTGAATCAGGAGAGAAATCTGCACAGATCAAGCATCGTTTACAAGAAAAAAACCGCTCTGAAAATATATATGTGGGTGGATTTTGATGTGCGCGACAACAGGAGATGGACTTTTTCACCGGAGGAAGCATTCTGTATTATGGACTCGTATTTTGGCTGGAAGTGATGGATTGAAGTTAAAACAACATTTTTAATTGATGGACTGGAGTGGTGTGGATTACTCTCATTCTGACGGCACCCATTCACTGCAGAGGATCCATTGGTGAGCTTCCTTTCTTCAAATCTGATGAAGAAACAAACTCATCTACATTTTGGATGGCCTGAGGGTAAGTAAATTTTCAGCAAATTCTCATTTCAAAGTGAACTATTCCTTGAAGAATGTGAAGGAGGTGATGTTAGTTAGTTAATGCATTAACTAACATTAACTAAGGGGACCTTATTGTAAAGTGTTGCCACATATTTTTATGTGACACTCTTCATTAACAGGGATTTGTTCATTTAGATTAATGACTCAACCTTCAGTTTCTTTGTTTGGAATAGCCCAGTTTTAAAATGCAGTGTGCTTGTACTACTAATAATAACACTTTATTTTAGTGTCCTTGTTACACATTATATGTGCTTACTGTAGTAATCACAGTAAATTATGTATAATTACATGCAACTAACCTTGAATCAAACCCTAATCCTAACTCTACCCATGTTTATAATTAATATTACTCCGTACTTAAATATATAATTACACTGTAACAAGGACACCTTAAAACAAAGTGTGACCTAATCATTTTTATTAATTAATCTTTACTGTTCGAATTGTGCCAAAGCTCTTGCGGGTCCCCTAACCCCCCCCCCCCCCCCCCTTTCCAACAAGTTTAAAGTGATTTTTACCCTTTATGGGCATTTTTACCTTTATAACATCGTTTTTCTAGAAGTGTGCATTATCTGTTGTGTCAAATTCTTATATTTAATCAATAAAGTCAATTAGAATAATAGCCTACATTTGGGGCTGTTATCAAACAAATAAAATCATTATCAACAAAATGCAACTTTGCAACGCAGAGAAAACACAGAAGCTGATATTTGAAATTATTTTAAAAAAATGAAAAGGTAGGCTACTTTAAATGTGAAATTAAAACCGCCAGCAGGTGGCAGCAAGTCACTGTTAATAAGTGAGTTATTGAGATTGAACAGAATCATTTAAACAGTTGATTCATTCAGGAATGAAACACCATCATGTTGCTCAGAGATGCAAAACAGTGCTGTGGCTTTGTTTGGAACTATTTTTATTGGCGAAATAGAGGGAAACAGGCAGTATGCTGTCTAAAACGTAAGTCTATTAATATTAACATCTTATTCGCTCAACTTTATTGAACTGTTGTATAAAATTAATATCATATTTGTGATTTTTGTGAAATAATTGTACTCTTCATGTGATATTGATTAACTATATGAGATAATATTATAAATATTTATTTTCTGCCTTCATATTTTGAATTTTGGGGGCATTCTAAATGCATTTTATTAGACTGAATCTTCTATGGAAAGAAGGCACTCTAAATGAGCAGTCAGTCTAGCTAGTGTTTAAGCACTCATAACTCCTCATAATCTGTTTAATAAATGAATCTTATTTTTATTGTACGGACATCTGCACTTTTGTTGCTTATGATGAGGAAACTCGCGAGTTTCAGTCCAAACAAAATTCAGCGATGACTAATCTGAATGCTTCTGATTGGCAACTGCATTCCTAAGCTCAACAGTATCGTGTGTTATGATGAGCAACGCTGTAAAAAACGTTGAATAATAAATAAAATACGATGTATCGTGAGCAGGTCTAAATTTAGCACAGCAATCCAATCTTTTCATTTCATTTTCATTTTCACTAGTTTCACGTTTCAAGTATTAGTTTTATTGAAAAACCAGGGGACCCCCAAGTATATTTTTTTGGGTGTTATGGGGGGTCCCTTACTGCTTATGGGAGGTCCGGGACCCCCGCCCCAATTCGAACACTGATAATTTATCAAAGCCTTTAAGGGTAAAGTGTTTTTTTTTTCTCACTATTTCCTACTATTTAATAGCAGCACAAAATGGAATCTAATAAAAATCTAATGATTTAAACTAGAACATTATCTATTCATTATTAAATATGAATTATTTATTACTATTTTTACTGCTCCTGGATTCAACACAAGACAGCATTTTTGGCATAATTTGCTTTAATTTTGCCATAAAGTTGTGAACGATTCTGCCTAGCCTAACTTATACACTCATATGCATACAAACATTATAGAAATTACTGCATACCATTAACACCAACTCACAACTGTATGACTGAAGTGCATGTACACTTAGCTTTAAGGTCCCTCAGGATGAATATTGTAGCTGATCCAGGCTCTCAGGTCTCTTTTGTTTGATCCCATTATCCACATAAGGTCAGGAAGGGAAAGTGAGGGTGAGCATGGTTGACTGCATAATGTCCCACAGTTATCCAGCACACTCACCTAGGTAAATCATAGCCTACTGAAGACTTCACCTTGAGAGAAAAGTGTGGCCTTACAAAATATTATTATTATACATGCACAGATAACAGTCTACCGTGTATTACAGTACTAACATGTTTAGACGCATCATTGCTCTTTCAGTGTTTTCATGCATTAATATCATTTAGGACACATGAACATTATTAAAAATGCATGTATTTTTCTTTTCAAGAATGCCCAGTGCTTAATGAATGCTCTTATCACTGATGCATGTCTGATGCCACTTTTTTTTTTTTTTTTGCTGCAATCAAGAATTAATTTGCATGCAGGTCCTGATTTACTAAGATAACTAATAAAAGCTACTAATTTGCTTCTTCAATCTACAATATACAGAAATGTATTCAAAATGTCTAGCGTGGAAAAATAATTACACCCCTCAGTTTTTAGCTGGTCTTGGATCCATTTGGCAGAAATAACCTTTAGACATTTTGTATAATTGTCTGTGAGTCCTCCATGCATAATTCATTTATGCACATTTTTTATGATTACTTAATGATTACTTGTATTATTAAGAATGCATTTAATTGATCAAAAGTGACAAAGACATTTAGATTTTTCTTTTGTTTGTGCTATTTGTTTAGGGTTTATGACGAAACCAGAGCAGTATAATAAGGTTTATATAAAGCGTGGCCGTCCTGTTTAGTGATTTTTGTGCTAATTTTCACTTATTATTATTTGTTGGATTTGATTGTAGTTTAAGGCACTTAAAAATTAGGGGTGTACTAACTTTTTCCACACAAGAAATGGAAATTTAAGCTGTTCAAATAATTACTGAATATGCATTCCAAGTGAAATTTGTTAAATAATATTGATTTTAAATGTATTGCCATTGGTGAAATGCCAGTCAAATATATAAAAAAGTTTGGGGTCAGTAAGATATTTTTTTTTTAAATAAATTATTGCTTTCATTTAGCAATAATGCATTAAATCGATCAAAAGTGACGACATTCAAATAAATGCAAATCAGCATATTAGAATGATTTCTGAATGATCATGTGACTGGAGTAATGATGCTGAAAATTCAGCTTTGATCACAGCAATAAATTATTATTTTTTTAATATATTCACATAGAAAACAGTTATTATAAATTGTAATAATATTTCACAGTATTACTGTTTTTGATCCAATAAATGCAGCCTTGGTGAGCAGAAGACACTTCTTTCAGAAATACTTAACATTACAGACACCAAACACATTAGTGCTTGCATTGCAGCTTGTAATAGTGTGGCATATTTTGTTGTATGTGCAAGTCAAGTAACCCATCCTTTCCCCAGCTTCAGCCATTGCCTTATCTGTGTGTCATTCCACCTACATATTCAGACATAGGAACCCCTCATGTGGCGTGGATGTGTCCTACCGATACAGAGTGAGAACACTCGTCCCTGAAAGTCATTATGTTTGCATGCCTCCCACAGGAGAAAGAGGACAAGGCAATGCTGCAAGCAGAGGTGCAAAGTCTCAGGCAGAACAACCAGCGGTTGCAGGAGGAGTCCCAAAGCACCGTGGCACGGCTCATTAAGGTCACCGAACTGCTCTGCAACGTCAACAAACCCTGCTAGCATCGAAGGCCGAACCATGGCAGCGAGAAAGATCAGAAGATGCATGACAAGGCCAATGAAAATGTTAGCAAATCCCTAAAAATGTCTCTTAAGTGACAAGAACAGTGACGAGCCTTACTAGAAAAGTGCACGAAATCAAACTGGTCGGCTTACGTACATACTTACTCAAATTATACTTTCAATTAACATCTCTGTTGCACCCTCAAAGGTTTTCAGGGCTAGATTTATGTAGTCCCATCACTGTGACAGCTTGTTAACAATGATAGCCTTTGGTGCAAAATCTGATCTCAATCATTGGCTAATGGTGTTCAAAAACATCTGACTGTCCAAAAGTCATTATTTGCAACCCTCAGAGTCGAGTTTGGGAAAACATTTAGTGATAATAAATGTTCAAAATCATATTGTATTTAAGTATTTTTCATCAGATTCCTACATAGTGAACCGGAGGGTCACAAACAAATGATCGGGTCCAGATACCGAGCAATACATTCACCTTATTTGTGTTGGAATAGGTGGCTTCAGACCATGTACTTCAGTGTATATACTAGAGGAAAATTATTAACATGTCAGTGTGATTGTAACCCTCTATTAACCATCACAGCATCAGAAATAGGTAGAGCCCATTCTGACCTTTTCTCTGCTGGCAGTGGCTAAAAGGACATCAGGAGAGATGCAAACCAACAATGAAAATCATAAAATGCGTGCATTTTTACCCTTGTGAAAAAGAAGTGTGCTTAATTGTATTTAATATGCACTTGTACTTCAAATCTTAAAAGTAAATAAAAAAGGTACTTAAAGATAATATAATATTAATGAAATAAAAGGCATTTAATATAATGTACTTAAAGAGAGACATTTTCATGACTATGTTTCTTAATACACTTAAGTACACTTTTACAAACATTACAATAATGTCAATTTAAACGTTTTCTTTTAAAGTACATTTTAAATCAGTTTTAATATTTTGTTGTGTTTTAAAGAAGTACACTTATTTTGATGTGTTGACTAATATACTAAAGCACATGTAATGCACTTGATTATAACTGTATAACTTTAACTGTAGTGTGTTATTCAATATTGCATTTAAAGTTAATACATTTTAAATGTACTAAATTACAATTGTGTAATTGCAAATATATTTAAATACATGACATACAGTTTTCAGTAGTAATTATATTTAGTTTATCATAAATGCTCATCAGTACATTTGACAGTACATTGTATCCATAATTATGAAATTACATAAAAAGAAATCCCACTTAAGTGGGTAAAAAAAACACTCTAAAGTGCTTTTTGTGTTTAATTTAAATTAATTGCTTTAATTTTAAATTGCATTTAATATAAATTTCAACTATAAAATATTTTTGTTTCATTGCAATTAACATGCTATTAAGTGTCTGAAAACAATACATTCAGTTAAGTATATTATGTAATAATTTAAAAAGAAAACTTTAAAAGTGTACGTCTTTTTTCACAAGGGTACAAAATGCGAGACAAGTCTAAATGATTTTCTGTGATAATTGACTTGAACTGGAATGTTCCTTGTTTTAGCACTGAAAATTTGAGGTGAAAATGAATTCCTGCTTTAAATAGCCACTTGAATTCAGAATTCAGGCATCAGATTTCAGCACTGGAATAATTCACGGAACTTCTTTTGTATATTTTATGACACATACCAGAGACAAAATGCTCATTTCATGCCTTTTCACAGTTGTAGAACTGTCCATTTGGATGTTAGCAATGGGACAAAGTGTCTGATGTGATCTGTGAAATTTCTTTTTCTTTTTCTTTTTTGGCATGAAGCCTTATGCCTGATCCCACTGAATCTGAACGAGCCTTGCAGACGCCTGCTTGAAGATGAAGCAGGGCTCTTGATTTGAGGACAAAACAATTCTTAGTGTTAAGTTACTAAGGAAAGCATGACTTAAAATAGAGCATTTCTATTTATAATGATTGCAGCCAATTTGATTCAAGTGTTCTCACAAAGATTTAAGAGAAAAGCCAGACCAGTTCTACTTTGTGTGCTTTATGCTGAATTGTGAGACAGCACATATTTATAAAACTGCTATTTTGTGTCTTTCATTTTCTATATTGCACCCAAATAGCACTCTTTACCTCACCTCAAGGTGCACCGATAATGTGATGAGAAGAAGAGCGAAATGACTGGACTCTCGCCTGCACACACACTCACGAATAATGCCAGACTTGAACGAAACGCACGGCACCACTGCAAAGGGAAACGAAATGTTAAATAACCATCCTTCAGCATTACTGTACGTTATCCATGTCTTCTCCCCTTCAAATGGTTTTTATTTTAGAGTCACTGTGATAACCGGGTACCAGCAGATTCTGATGTATTACGATGAAATTATAAATCTATATCTTTATTCCTCTCTGTGAAGAAGTGTAGAGCCAAAATAAGTGTTACTTCCCTCTGATGTGTGTAAATCTGTATCCAGATGGAACTGGAGTTTAGTTGTTGCCATTAGTGGAGAACGTGTTGCGTTTGATGAATGCAGAGGGACAGGAAGTACACTGATGCAATCGGTGATGCATTTTGTGGTATTTACTTGGCAAAAGAGCAATGTAAAAGAACTATTTCCTGTTCATCTGTGTGCGACATAGTCTTTTAGATCGTAGGAGGCTGTGAAAGCACGCGAGTGCGACAAGCAATTTCTAAGCCACCTTCTGTATCTGTGTATGTATTTATAAAAATGTAATAACTTATTAATCTTGAAAATGTGGATGTTATTGCTAGATATGTATATTTGAACTGGAAGGGATGCAAATTTGTGAGCCAATGAATGTTTGTTTTTTTTATGTTATTTTAAATTGTAAGAATAATAAGGCATGACATGATAGCAGGTCATATTTTGTTTTACTGGAATAATATCAATCGTTAAGACATTTTCCGTAGTGGAAAACTACTGAAATTACACTGGAAAGGAACTCAATCGTGGCTGCTTGGAAATTATGTGTGACATTCCATCTTTTCATGTTCTTAACTGTTTTATCTTTATTTTTTTATTGTCAAAGCTGTATTGTGAATTTACCTTTTGTTCTATACTGAAATGTTAACTCTTGACTGCTGTGGCGACCCAAGTGGTTTCCAGTTAAAAATAACTTTCGTTGTTATTTATGGATTGGATCAGGATGCTTCATCTGCAGAACCTTTCTGAAAAAAATGAAACAAAAAAACAAATGCATTTAAACTAAATTACTCTCAAACACATTTGTGATTAAATGTTTTTTAAAGGGACAGGTTTGTAATGTCAAACTAATCCCTGTCTTTTTTATGGTATGGTGTTTTATGAAGCCATAAATGCTTTTCATCATATAGTAATGCTTTACTGTTTGATTTTTGTGTTGTAATTCAGTTTTACAGTTGTTTACAAAATGTTGGTCCTATTGTTTTAAGTGTAATGCTTATATTATGCACTGAAACATCTGTAAGGTCTTTTAAAGTACAGCCTGCTTTCACTGGAACAAAGCCACAGTCACTCCAGGAAATCAAGCCATGCAAAACATGCAGATAAACTTGGAAAAATGCGAGAGGATTGTTGTAGTGCCAAATTTCGCGTCGTTCCACTACAACTGTGGCATTTGCAGACTGTGCATTTAAAAGCCTCTTACAAACTATCCAAATCAGTCCTAAGAATGTGCATTTTCCACTTTGATAGCAATCATTTCTAGATGTGTTGCTCTTTTTTATGTCATGTTGCTAGCCATGTCATGCCCGAGGACAGATTTACAGATTAAGCTTAGTCCCTATTAGTAGTTACTGTTAATGACTGTTCTAAATTGCCAAATCTGCCAATAAATAGCATTATATCTACCAATCCCATAAAAGATCAGCTCCCAAAACAGAATCACTAGGTAGCAGGCACTTTTATAAATAAGTATTGTCACATAAAACAAAAAAATGTAGATGTATGGCAAACCACAAACCCACACACTATGCACACTGGTCTATGATATCCGGAAAGAATTATGACTGGACCGACAGGAATATGCCATCCAATCAAAACATACAAAGAAATGGTATGGTCATCACTGGAGCTGTGCTTGTTTCTTTTAACAATAGGGGTTGATCAAGTATTGTATATGTGAACATGAGGGATCCTGGCAATAAAAACTGAACTTGTTTCTGTATGAGCTGGTGTCAGGAATTTGTCATTTATAGTACTTGGATAAAACATTTACTTTTTTTTTTTTTTACACACTGAAGGACAAGTCAAAAGCATTTACTGTGGTAAATGCAAACATGCCACTTTATTTTTTGGGTGAACTAAACCAAAAAAGGATATAAGGATAATGCTGTACACTGCAAAAATGCCAGACTAACTGCCTGTGTACCTGAGCAATCGTGTAGTGATTATTTTCACCAACAGAGGGCGACACTGGTTACTTAGTGGCCCGCCAAAACTCTTGCAATGAAGAACTTGACATGGACGAGAGCGCAAGTATAATCAATTTATCCGTTTCAAAGTAGAAACATACTAACTATCCATGTTAAATTACAGTAACACTGTTTGTATCCACTATAACAGGGTGTGGGATTGTTTTGCACACAACTTTAAGCGTTCTTAAAATTTAGTCGTAGTATTCCCACACACACATCTTAAAGGGATAGTTCACCCAAAAATGAAAATTCTGTCATTAATTACTCACCCTCATGTCGTTCCAAACCCATAAGACCTTCGTTCATCTTCAGAACACAAATGTGACCAGTGCTGACCAAATGAGTCACAATGAGCAAATTTTCAAAAATGAGTTATTTTTACTTTCACATTCTCTATTAAAAGACCTTCAAAATTATTTGCTGGAGTCGGACGAAAAATGACTGAGCTACAGCCGTTTGAAGTTGATGAAGTCAGCACAGTAAATTCTGAGAAAAACTGTTAAAGGTGCCATAGAATGGAAAACTGTATTTATCTTGGCATAGTTGAATAATGAGTTCTGTACATGGAAATGACATACCGTGAGCCTCAAACACCATTGTTTCCTCCTTCTTATGTAAATCTCGTGAATAAAAAAGATCACAGAAAAATAGGCGAATCGGAACATAACACCGACTGTGACAGTCGGGATCACTAATAGTTACGCCCCCAACATTTGCATATACCCGCCCATGTTCTATGCCAGATGCCAGCAGAATCATCAGAAGTTCTGCAGGAATTGTAAATAAACAAGTACGGACAAAAGCGAAAATGGCAGATCATGGAAAAATAAATGTTATGTTCCAGGCTGTGCAGGGGATGTGAAGTGCAGGGATGGGTTTGTGTCTGTATTCAGAAAGGCATGGAAAGCAAATAACGCGTTCTAATAAAATAACGCCAGCCGCTAAAGGGACATGGTTAGCTCCTTGCTAGCGGTAGCCTGTTATGTTACAGGACATAAGATTTCACTTACCACATAAACAGAGTAAGGAGAGATGACTGAGGATGATGGCGAATGATTTACAGATCCTGAGCACCACTGGCAAGCATCTGATCTTGTAAAATGAGTGGTAAGTACTGCTGCTCCATAGTATAAACAGAGTACGTGCGATCGCAAATCTCGAAAGTGAAAGTAAAACGTGATCATGCATTTGAAAACAGTTTCAATGCCCAGCATATTAATAGCGGCTCCCTGATGCCCGCATTTTATTTACAGTATAATTACCCAACAATATAACTGCGTGAGAAAGTATTGAAATATATATTTTCCCTGTGTTTCCTTCCTGTGAGCTACTGAAATGAGCCGCACTGTGAAATAGCCAATCAGAGTAGAGCTCAACATGGAGCCGCACTGTGAAACAGCCAATCAGAGCAGAGCTCAACATTAATATTCATGACCCTTCCAAATAAGCCAATAACAGACCATTTCATGCTAGGAAGAAATCCTAGGGTTGTAAATGGACATGTAAAACTGTTTCTGGAGAATTTTTGCCCTTACCTAAGCCACATACCTTCTATGTAGATATCAGAGAACAATTTAAAATATTGTATCAATGCATTCTATGGCACCTTTAAAGTTTTCTGAAGGTTCCAAAGCGAAATCACCAGGCAACATTGCATCTTTTCCTCCAATTCTTTTCTTAATGATCATTAATATCTTAATAATCACAATAAAGCTATTTTTTATTTTATCTTTGTTATTATAAAAAGAACAGATGCAAAAAGTAGAACAAATATAAGAAAGAAACAAATAGTGCTTTACTTTTTTTTCATTTTACACCTAAACAAAAGCTTTCAAGTAAGAAAAACAAGTAATGTTTGACATCAAATGTAAAAATCACTTTAGTGTGTTCATTACAAATAAATTGATTATTAAAACTACAAAAACAGTTCAATCAAGAGCAGTGATCTTTTGTTTTATTGTTAGATTAGCATTAATGAGACAGACAGGCTACATATTAAGACCTACTGTACTGCACGGATCTAATATAATGTTACACATCAGATGTTTTCCCCCAGCAGCTCCCAAAACGTTCACTTAAGACATAACTGATTATGTTTGTGTGAATAGCGTGCATTAGTGGAAGCGTCTTTATGTGTGCGATTCATATATCATTCAGTGTCAGCGTGAGAAGTGAGCAGAGAAAAAGATACTCCTCTCAGAAAACATACAAAAAAAAGATCATTTTAGATGTTTAATTACTATTTGAAGCATTGGGATCGCTAGACGAGGGCTTAATGAACACATTTTTGTGAAAACCTGAAGTTCAACCAAAATGGACATTTTTCACTTTTTTTTTTGTCTGTAGCTCAAAATTAGACCACTCATTCCCACTCATTTTGCCAGCACAGGTCACAAATTAAGATAGACAGCAAGGATCCTTACACGAACAAGGCTTAGAAAAATAGCAAGGAGATCGTTAAAATAATCCATGTGACATCAGTGGTTCAACCGTAATTTTACGTAGTTACAAGAATACTTTTTGTGCGCAAAGAAAACAAAAATAAATTTATTCAACAATTCGTCTCCTCTGCGTCACCCTGTAGCGCCGTTTTGGAGAGTATCACACGTGTAATCAACGTATGCTGTTCTGTGATAGCAGGACCGTACGCGGATATGCTGTTTGTGTTGTTTACGCTTTGATCTGAACGTAAACAACATATCGCGTACATATGTTGCATACTTTGTTTAATTATGTGATACTCTCCAAATGGCGCTATAAGGTGATGTGGAGGAGATGAATTGTTGAATAAAATCATTATTTTTGTTTTCTTTCCGCACAAAAAGTATTCTCGTAGCTTCGTAAAATTACGGTTGAACCACTGATGTCACATGATCAGAAGTTTTTGGCATCATTATAAACATTAATTCTAATAATAATTAATAGCAATAGTTATGAAAAAGTTTTGCCCTGTTTTTTAAATCATAGATAAAACAACAAGTGAAATGTCAGTGGTCTATTGACCACTAAACTAGGAAATATCCATTTCAGGAAATCTTGTCACTTTACACTACAGTGTTATGGACAGAGAACTTGAGCATTGCGACTTCCTAAATATAGCTCTTATAAATTCAAGAGGCAGTGCTTTTATGACAAAGTGAATGTATTTATTTCTTCACATCTTTACAGTATGTGAATTGCTGCTCTCAAAGATATTTTTAAGAATGGACTTAACAAGCCTGCCTTAAGACCAAATTAAATTTTCATTGATTTTGCCCTTGTTTCTGAGTCATTCACTGTGGATGTACTGGATAAGATCCGCTCTGACTTCACGGAGACAGAACCTCTAGCTGAAGGCAGCACCCACCACCCACAGAGCACTAAAAGAAGGAGGAGGAAAGAGGAAAGATATATAGGCATCCTTGCTATAGTCCAAGGGTTGTCTTCACTAACATCAGTGAACTCCCACCAGAGCAGCCCAGAGCCCAGTCTGAACCCTGCAGCGAAGCCCTTCCACTGTCCAGCATCCATGAGTTTCCTGTGCTTCCTGTCACAAGCATGGAGTTCATCCCCAGATGTTCTGAGCTTCCTGTCTCTCGTGAGCTTCCTGTTTTTGAGGGACATCATAAACTTTCGTTTGCTAAGTATAGAAGTAGAGCTTGGCAGCTCGTTCCACCAAAGAGGAGCAGAGAGAGTGAAGGTTTTGGAAAACGTCATTGTGCCTTGTTGTGATTAAATAACCAGGCACCGCTCGTTCACTGACCATAAATTGCATGAGGAAACATACAGTTATTCCAAGTTATTCCATTCGGGGGCCATATTTGTTATTTCAGGCATCCAAGACCAAGTCCTATTTGCTTGAATAAGGAATTACCCATAGGAGTACAACACCTGTCACAACATCCCTATATAAGGTCTATTCAGTATTATTCAGCAGCTTTATCGCTTTGATCAGGAGGTAATTACCCTCCTCCATCCCCAGCTCCTCTTTCGTCCACAGTAAGGACTTGGCCTTCTGATGTTCCTCCTTGAATCAGACTCCTTTATCTTGAATTATGTTGTTTGATTAAAATGTCATTAAGAATGTTAATGATATCTGCTACATTTGTTTCTGTTTTGTTTCAAGCCCTAGGAGCTTATCTAGGCTGCATGGATGGGCAGGGAGATTTTGCCCAGAACAGAACTATACCACCGGTCCAAATTGTATGCTAATTGTTAGTTATCTTTGACAATATTGGTCCTGTCAGAAATGTTGTTTCTTATGCTCAAATAGCATTAAGTCAGGTTGGTCCAGCCAAGGCACGGTCCTAAGTGTCCATCTCAGGACTTCAGAGCTTCTAACAGAAGCTGCAATGATGTAATGCCTTTATCAATTGCTGATTGCCTCTTATATTTAGAAGGCAGGACTTTTTCCACCATAGTTTGCATTGTACTTTCTCTCATTGGTAGTAACATGAGTGCATCATCTTGGTATATCCAAAGTCTTTGGTTCCAGTTGACTTTGTGAAGGCCAGCGAGACTGAGACCGAGAGACAGGTGATGTGGGTGTTATGCTTCTTTGTTCTGGATGATGTGCAGAGGTTTAGTCGCACTGGCTAGAAGACTGGCCAATAGAGCATTGCAGTAGTTCAGTCTTGAAATGACAAGAGCTTGGATCTGCGCTGCATACTCCGACATGATTTACCTGATTTTGTAAAGCCTGAACATTCATGTCCAGGCCATTGTTGAGATGCAATTAGTAAAGCTCAACTGGTCATCAAATGCTACAACCAGTTTCCTTGCAGTCCTGAGATGCATTTCCTGCACAACGATGTAACTCGCTGCTTTACCACCATGGTATGATGCGTTGCTGTAGAAACTAGCTAGTCATGAACATGCATCTCCATTGTTTGAACCACGTTTTTTCAATAATATAGGACGGCCATTAATGATATCACACGCAGGTGGTAATTTGTCAATTCCAGATCTTCAAGAAGCTGCTGTAATGAGCATTGCACCTAATGACTAAATTTTTTTTTGTTCCTTGTCACTTTGCTTTATTTGATTTTTGTATCCTGGGTTCCCTCATACTCTGCATCATACTCTGCAGTTTCCTTACGCATTTATGCACAAGCACACTCTTCAAAAAAGGCGCTTACTGAGGATGCACTAAAATTAAAAAGTATTTTAATGGAATTGAAGATATATAGATTGAACTGCTGCATGTTAGCTTGCCCAGGAGCATAATTTATTTAAGTCCACATGCCTTATGGTGTGAAATTAAGCGAAATTAATTAATCGCACGAGTACATACAAAGTCGATGCAAACAAATAGACGCGAATTTGTACCGGGCGACGCGAATGACCTGAATTGGGTGGCACGACTGCAGCGAAAGTGCGATATTCACCTCAATCACGTCTTCTGCACAAGTTGAAAAATTTCAACTCGAGAGGAAAATTCACATGACACGTTGAGAGCTTTCTGACAGGTCGCGTTTGACATGTTAGTAGCATAAGAAAATGTTTTTTTATTTTTATTTGCGCGAGTGAGGTGAAGTAACGTGTACGCAAATATAGTAACGTGATGCAAATGTTCGCTTTGCGTTTGGTGTGCACACACCATTACTAACAAGAAACTATGCTTCTCGCCACAGGTTGAGCACTGTAGTTCCAACCCATAGACTGTAAAAAAAGATGGACGACGCGTCTCCACTTCCTTCCACTATAGAGAATTGAAGCCAATACATCTCAGTATGGCCGTTGCCATCTTGAGTAAATGACGTCATTTGGAGCCCGAATCTGCGCAGTAGAGCTTCGTTTGGAGCCCGAGTCTGCGCAGTAACGTCGTGAGGTGGAGCCGCGGTATCAAACTTCCGCCCAAACTCCCGCAGACCCAATCAACAATAACGACACGCCAACGTTTTTATAGCATCAAATTACTAGCTAAAATCAAACTTATCACAAAAACGAACAATTGAACATATATCAGCGTGATAACAACTACTTTAAACAACCAAAACCATACTTTGGAAAATTGTATTGGAAGTGTAATTTATTTTTTTATTTCGACTGAAGTCTCATTCGTTTACATGGAGAGGGCAGGGTTTATGACCTGTACTGCAGCCAGCCACCAGGGGGTGATCAAAGACCCCACAGCTTCACTTTTAAGCTCGAGTGAGACACACCCGTTCCAACCGCATAAGTTTCTGATGCTGTTTTCGGGAAAAACCGAATTGTTGGTAAAGATGGCACTTGTGACTATAGTTGGCTAACAATGCTTTTGGGAAACACATCCCTGGTAGGCATTAGTATTAGTGTACAACTAAACTAAACTGTGTTATTATGATCGATTGACGGGTTGGCATGAGGTCGAGAGATGTTTTGCGTACAAGCTAAAATGGCTGAAATTCAGTTCGCAGCTCCCTTAGTGGTTCACCTTGGACCTGGTTGCAAACTGGCCAACTTTAGAGACCTTTTCTAAACACTGTGCATTCAAAGGCATGCTCTGTGTTATATTTGTCAAGTGAGGACTGTTGATGACAACAATACTCTGGGTTTTGTCTTTATTTGGCTACAGTGTACTACTGTGTGATATCTTCCAGAACGTGGACGAGAAACAGGCCTCTGACATCATGCTGAAGTTGTGGCTTATCAGGTTTGAGGCACCAGTGCTCTGGAAATACTAGAGTTGTGTGTGTGGTTTCTCAATAATTGAGGGAACTAAAGCTCTCAAGTGTTCTAAAGGCCCCTAGAAAAACATTGAAACATTACTCAACCATTTTAAGAATGAGTGTTGATTGGTTGTGTTGTCTGTTTTTTTTTTCATTGCACAATGGAAAATGAAACACATAAGTGAGTATTTTTGCATGGAGATAATACAGCATGTCTTCACTTGGCTTCATGATCAAACAGTACAATAAATATTTGATCAAAATATTATGATACAATATTACATATCTCATATCTTATCACATACATTCTGCAGTGAGGAGTTGAAATATGCCAAGAGCAAATACACACAGTAAACATCGCCACCTGGTGGTGAACATCGGTATAAAGTGTTTTTTTCCCCACTACGTCAATTATCTTTAAGGACATATGCTCGTGTATTTGGCAGTTTGGTTTCAGATTGCTTAATAATGTTATTTGGCCACTGGCCCTCCAGTGAATAATTGTTGTAACAAATCTGAATCTGCAGAAACTAAATGAAGGTGGCAACCGCAAAGAAAATAAGGATTCCTAGGGTATATTTATGATATACTTTAAAAGATTTAGTATTTCAGACACTTAATTACATATCATAGCAATTAAATGAATTTTTGGAGCATAGCAATTTAAATAATAAATTATACTAAATACAATTAGTTAAGAAGTTAAGTAGGACTTACAATAAGCACATCTTTATACGTAATTTCACAATAACTTCTATAGTCTTTGAAATCTGCTTAAAGTTCTGCTGAATTTGTACTGACAAGCATTTATGATAAACTAAAATATAATTTCTATTGAAACGTATTTGTCATGTATTTAAATATATTTGTAATTACTCATTTGTAATGATGATGTTGCAGTTTAGTAATAAATTATACTTTATTACTAAACTGCAACATCATCATCATCATGCAGTTTAGTAATAAATTGTACTTTAAATGAAATATCAAGTACTTTACATGTGCTTTAGTATCAAAAAGCACAACAGAAGATTCTTAAACTTTTAAAACATTATTACAAATTGCACTCTTTAAAAGTGAACTTAAGTGTGTTAAGAAACAGTCATGAAATTGTTTCTCTTTAGGGGAACTTATGTGGGCTTTTATTTCATTAACATGATATTATCTGCAACTGCAGTTTTTTAAAAAATATACTTTTAAGATTTGAACAACACTACAAGTGCACATTCAATTCAATTGAGTGCACTCGTTTTCATTTTCAATATACAATAATATTAAAGTCATCAGTATGAAATTACAAGATAACATTAAAGAAAATATATATTTACACTCTGATGTTCAAAAGTTTGGGATCAGTAAGATTTTTAATGTTTTTTTAAAGAGGTTTCTTTTGCTCATCAACTATAATTTTTTGTTAAATATTATTGCAATTTAAAATAACAGTTTTCTATTTTAATATACTTTAAAATATAATTTATTCCTGTGACCAAAGCTGAATTTACAGCATCATTACTCCAGTCTTCAGTGTCACATGATCCTTCAGAAATCATTCTAATATGCTGATTTATATTCAGTGTTGGAAACAGTTGTGCTGCTTAATATTTTTTGAGACTTGTGACACTTTTTCATCATTCTTTGATAAACAAAAAGTAAAAAAAAAAAAAAAAAACAGTGTTTATTCAAAACAGAAATTTTGTGTTATAATATACACTACTATTCAAAAGTTTGTGGTCAGAAATGAATACTTTTATTCAGCAAGGATGTGTTAAATGGATAAAAAGTGACAGTAAAGACCTATATTGTTAGAAAAGATTTCTAACAATATAGAATATGCTGTTCTTTTTAACTTCTTATTCATCAAAGAATCAAAGAAAAAAGTATCACAGGTTCCAAAAAAATATTAAGCAGAACAACAGTTTAAACACTGATAATAAATCAGCATATTAGAATGATTTCTCAAGGATCATGTGACACTGAAGACTGGAGTAATGGCTGATGAAAAATAAGCGCTGCATCACATAAAAAAAATATAATTTAAAATGTTTATTAAAATAGGAAACCATATTAGAAATTTCAATAATATTCCACAATATTACTGTTTTTTTTCTGTATTTTTGATCTAATAAATACAGCCAGATGAGCATAAGAGACTCCGTTTAAAAAAAAAAAGAAAGAAAAGACAAATCTTACTGATCCCAAACTTTTGAACGGCAGTGTATAGGCCTGTAATTTCACCATGCAAGTTCCGATTTATCAGACTCAGAGATTTGAGCAATAGGGACATACTGTAGGAGGTTGATTCTTTCGCATCCTAGTGTTTTCTTATTGGTCGGCCACGATTACAGCACGACTATTGGCAAGAGCCGCCCTCAAGTGGAAGCGGTGTGATTTGTGTGAGAGAGCGAGAGACAGAAAGAGAGGGAGAGAGCGAAAGAGGGTACCATTTACAACGACCTATCCAAATCCAATGGCATGTGAGCGCATTTGCACGCATTTGATACCTGCGCACCGGTCCGCGCCCGCGGTGAGCTGAACGATGCGCCTAAACAGTTCGTAACAGCGCAGTGTTGACTGTGATGAAGAAAAACAAGGCAACCCAAAAGTTTAGTTTAGTAAGAAGGTAGTTAGCAGCCCCGCCTTACACCAGGAGGAATCTGCGGAGATCATGTTTTGAGTCAGAGGTGCGGAGCAGACGGAGCGGGATGAAGTCGGTGATACGGAGCGCCAGGCGGCGGCCGTTCCGGCGCTTCTGCTGCGGTGGAGTCGGGCTTCTCGCGGTTGTGTGGCTCGCACAGGTCCTGCAACTGACAGGTTAGGACAATCACAGACAAAACATTCATTAGTGTTACACCATCTTCCCTTGGCCATCCTTCTGTTCGTGACATGAATTTTTAGGGAATTTTTTTTTTTGGGAATCTCAATTGTGTCTCCACATCAGTGCGCCTAATGAAGAGGAGCATGGTGATGAGCAGAGTGATTTATAAACATAAATGAAATAAAAATAAATGAATTTCAAACAGTTTGTTGGTCTTTTTATACATTAAAAATAACAATAGCATAATAGCCAAAAATCGCATCAGTGCGCCTAATGTAGAGGGGCATAGTGATTTATAAACATAAAGGAAATAAATAGTTTGTTGGTCTTTTATATAACAATAGCATAATAATTTAGCCAAAATGGTTTTCATAAAGCAGCAATTACTATTTTACATGATTTTTTTTATTCTTCTGGCTTCTCCTGCTAGTAAAACCCCTTCACACCAGCATAACAGCACCACTGAAAGGTGTTTTCCCATGCAATTAACCTATAGTTTATATGAAGCCTATATATTGCAGTTAGCCTGTTATTGGTGTTGTATTATGTTGACTGCCACTTTGGACAGAATGTAATAAATATTTTCCTATATAATGCAAACCCATGACTTTGCCATTGCTAGTGGCTGCTCTATCAGTTGAGTAACAGGAACTCTGTATTTCTGATTTTGCAGTTGGAAGCTGAAAGAGAAAGCAATATGATATAGTGTGCGTTATTTACTGGAAGAGAAAGACCAATCTATATAAAGTATCCTACCTAAATCAAGTTATTATGCTGCCTTAATGGTTCAAAAGTGTTCGAAAGAACCTGATTCTAGAAATTCGCCTATCAAGGGTGGACATTATCTGAAAGCAATAATTATATGCTTCCTATAGTGCTATTATTGTTATATTAAAAGATCAGTACTTTTGTGGTTTTGGGAACCTCAGAGGAGCCATCTTTATCAAGTGTTTATCTGAAACACTCGAAAATAAATGAGCTTTGCATATGAACTGGAGCTTTTTTCAGGCTGTTTGAATACTAATGAACATTGGTTTGCAAACATATTATTTGGGGCAGATGCGTTTGTAAACACAGTGTTAACATTAGAACTGGAGGAACCAACGGCAAGCAAGCAATTTTACAAAAATCACTTTAACATTTTTTTCCCCTGGTCAACATTTGACATACTTGCATGACTCAAAGTGAGTGTAAACTTTTAATTGATGAGTATGAACTTTTCTTGACAGGTGACTGCATTATTTAGTTGACTAGTGAAATCGGCTGTGGGGTGAAGTTCATGCTTAACTGGTTTGGGAAAAAATCATGCGACATATTTGTACGTCAGCGCTACAGTAGAATTCACTTATTTAAACCAGAATGATCAATGACGTACAGTAACACATGTCTGCTGTGTTTGCTTGCCATAGCAATATCAACGTAAACATTTTAGACAGGTTTACTAAATTGTATAATAATGCTAAATGACTACATATGATAGCCCTTGTTAAAACAGTACTTATTATGGAAATAATATACTTTAAAATGATCCTAAAGTGCAAACTAAATGTAATGTTTTTGGTCATTTGTTGCATGTTAAGTGCAATAAAAAATTATTGGAGTTCACATTTAAATTAAATGCATTTAGCTGAACGTTAGAATGCCTTTTAACTTAAGTAGAGCTTAAGTACATTTTATATGTAATTCTATAATTATTTCTGTTGTCTTTGAAATATGGTTAAAGTTTACGGCAAGATTTTTAGGGTAAAAAATTAAAATGTACTTTAATGGCATTTCTATTGAAATGACGTGTTTAAATATATTTATAATTACATATCTACATATGATGAAGCTGCAATTTAGTACATTTAAAATGTATTGCCCTTAAAACACTAGAATTATAATCAAGTCATTTTTGCATGTGCTTTAGTGTGTTAGT
Source organism: Tor tambroides (assembly GCA_021397915.2). Taxonomy (NCBI): domain Eukaryota; kingdom Metazoa; phylum Chordata; class Actinopteri; order Cypriniformes; family Cyprinidae; genus Tor; species Tor tambroides. The sequence goes on from JAFVLL020011504.1 coordinate 162,432, forward strand.
CAGCACATAAAAATAAGTGTACTTCTTTAAAGCATGACAAGTTTTTTAAAACTAATGATTTCAGATTTACTTTAAAATGTACTTTAACCCTTTTGACATTATTACAAAAAAGCACTTTTTAAAAAGTGTACGTAAATGTGTTAAAAAACATCAAAGTGTCTCTCTTTATGCCACTTAAGTGGTCTTTTATGTCATAAAAAATATATTATCTGCAAATATAGTCTTTTTTGGACTATACTTTCAGATTTGAAGTACACTTCATGTGCACGTCAGTCCCTTTTTAACAAGACATAGTAATGATATATAGACAGATGACCACTTTCAGTCTACAGTTTGTGCAAGTTGAAAAACAAACATTGTTATTCTACTCAAGTGTACTTGCATAATTGGATTATTTGACATTTCTTGAATAAAGAAGAGCCACAGGTTTACTGACAGTAGACTGACCCAGGACAACAAACTGTTCCAGCATTCAGTGGTCACACTGATCCTCGTGTGTGGCATCAGTTGTTTCATTTTTATGTTTTGTGATGACAGAGAGGACAGTAGTGCAGCAGAGGAGCTGATTTTACCCATATATAGCATCACAAAATGAAAGCTGAAAAAATATGCCCTATAAAGAGAGCAAGAGAGACAGTCTGATAAGAATCAGTTTTTAAACCAGTTGGTGAGAACAGCTTCAAAAATCTTCCATAACACTGCGAACAACAGAGTAATAAGCACATTAGAAATGGCATAATCTTAATGCAGTTTAAACCGCACTCCACTGTCTCAATTTGAACTCAAAAATCACAGATTTTTAAAATAAACAGTTAATGAAATCTATAATCTTAATCACCTGGCTTCACGGATGAAACATTCAGGCTATAGAACCTGGCAAAATTATGATGAGATGTCCTGTCTGCTTTTAGGCAGTTATAGTCTCAAACAACATTCAGACCAAGACTTGGAAGACACACAATGCCTGAACTCCTGAATGATACTTTAGTACTTCTTAAGACAAACTTAAGATCATCGAAGTGTACTCAACTGTGCTATTTTGAGACACCATGAATATGAACTAAAATGTGCTTTTAACATACTATCTTTGTATTTAAAAAATGTATTTAGTTACCACTTTCAGTACACTTGAACACTTATGTTAAAAGCACATTTTAGTTCATATTCATGGTGTCTCAAAATAGCACAGTTGAGTACACTTCGATGATCTTAAGTTTATCTTAAGAAGTACTAAAGTATCATTTTTAGTATATTAAATACAAAATTAGTGTGCGAAAATAGAGCACTTTAAGTAGATTATGGAAGTGCACTTGTTTTTCACCTGGGCTAGGCAGAGAAAGCTCTCAACCTCATCTGAATGAAATCATTTTGGATTTGGAGAAATGTAGCATTCCATCACTTGCTCAGCAATGGATCCTCTGCAGTGAATGGGTGCCGTCAGAATGAGAGTCCAAACAGCTGATAAAAACATCCCAATAATCCACAGGTAACCCACACCACTCCAGTCCATCAGTTAACATCTTATGAAGAGAAATGCTGCTTTTGTAAGAAACAAATGCTTCTTTTAACTTTGAACTGCCACTTCTGGCCAAATTCATAATCCATAAAAACACTTCCTCCAGTTAAAAAAAACAAATCATCCTCTGTTGTCTCTCACATTAAAATCCACCCACATGTTTGTTTGAAACTGTTTTTGGACTGTTTTGGCTTGTAAACGGTGCTTGGTCCATCCATATTTCTCTCCTGATTCACACAAGAAGACTTTGTCACTGTTAAAAAAACAATATTATGGATAGAGGATTTGTATTTTAGCCAGAAAAGAGGATTAGAAATGCCTGGAATTGGTTCTATACAAACATGGAGCTTTTCACTTCCCAAGTCATTAACTGGTAGACTGGAGTGGTGTGGATTATTGTGATGTTTTTATCAGCTGTTTGGACTCTCATTCTGACGGCACCCATTCACTGCAGAGCATCCATTAGTGAGGAAAATCAGCAAAATGCAATGCAATTATGATTTCAGAGAATATAGTTTTTTTGTTTTTATGTAATTTTATCATTTATATCATTTATATTTATATAAATATTTTATAATTTATATAATAATTTATATAAAATGTATATAATTTTATGTAAACTGTCCAAACATACACACAGCTCACAAAATAACAAAATTCAGATTTCAGTTGTTACATTTTGCTTGAGACAGATGTTGTCACATCTGTCATGAAATATAAAACTGAATGATTTATCTACTAATGGCAGATAAATTATTCAACTTGTATATGTGTCCTTAAATCGGTGGGACAAATGTTTTCATCTTTGATGTACTGTGTCCTCACAGTATTATATATAACCCTGCTGCCCTGAACAACAGAACAGGATGGTGCATAGCTTTGCCACACTGTTGTGTTTTCTTGCTGCCAAGGGAAAACTAAACAAAATGGTTCTGGCTGTACAGTATGTGCGTCAAGACGCACGCTTACGTAGTGGAGCTTGAAGTGCCTTCTGGTGCTGAGTGTTTTTACTCAAGCATACTTGCTTGCAAATACCTTTTTTGGTTTACCTGATGGATTCGTAAATGTTTTCATTAACATTGTTGACTGTTGCAGTGACAGTTTGCAGATACAGAAGTAAACTTTTTGTACAGGTGTAGAGATATATTAATTTCTCATGTCATTACAGAGATCGAGTCTTCGTGGCCAGAAGCAGACTTTCCTAGACGCAGGGTCCTGCAGTATGGAGTCGAAAATCTAACGATTGACACTCCCAGAGCAGGTGGGCAACAAATGTTTTATAGTGTTTGCATTTCAGAAAATTTTAAATCTCAAATTTATATTCAAGAGTTTATGGTGTGCTATTTATTGACTGTTTTCCTGGTGATTTATACAAACTACTAAGAGTGAGAATAAATATTTGTTTTCCCCAAAGGCCACTGCTTGAAAGATATACAACATTTACACAGTAAATATATTTGTGTGTGTGTGTGTGTGTGTGTTTGTATCTCTAGGCTACTATGGATGCATGGAGTATATTCTCTAAACTCCCCTTGTGAAAATGAAGTCTGCTTCATTGTATCGAATGTGCACTTGTAGCGTAAAAAATCACTAAACGTCTAAAAATCTAAACATCCTTGAACCCAAGGTATATTTACTTGAGATGCGAATGTAAAAAAGTCCTGAAAAATTGAACAAAATTAAATGAGTTTCTGCTTAAAACAAGAACAAATGTATGTCAGAAAATCTGAAACCTGAAGTTGATTTTTTCTGAGCCCATTTGCAGGTTTAATTTGAGTTCTTGTTTAAATCATAAACTCACTTTATTTTTATCGATTTCATTGTAAACAAGACTTTTTTTTTATCTTATGTCATTTTGATTCTCAAGTAAATGTTTATAGATTTTAAAATAATATAAAAAATTTTTATTTTGCTTGGTCTTAAAAAAGGTTTTATAAAGTATTAACCTTGATAAAACCTGCATAAAACCTGTTAATGAAATAAAAGTCCATTTAAGTGTCGTAAAGAGAGACATTTTCATGACTGCATTTCTTAACACACTTAAGTGCACTTTTAAAAAGTGCACTTTGTAAAAATGTCAAATTAAAAGTTTTACTTTTAAAGTCCATTTAAATAATTGTTTTAATAATTGTGTGTAGTGCTTTAAATAAGTACATTAAGCCAATGTATAAAGACAATAGAAGTAATTATGAAATTACATATAAAGATGTACTTAAGTCCTACTTAAGTTGGTCAAAAAAATACTCTAATTTTAATATAAATTTGTAAACTTCCTTTTTTTTTTTGCAATTAACATGCAGTTAAGTGTCCAAAAACATTAAGTATATTCTATTAAAATACATTATTTCCATAAGATATGTATGTTAAAGTGTACTTCTTTTTCACAAGTCTTCTTGGCCTTCAGAAAGCAGAGTTCTGTCTGATGAGGCCACGTGTTGTTGAGGTATATGAATTACTGTAGCAAAACAGGAAAAAAAAAAGTGGTGGAAGAGAAAACATACACTGTCCAGAGATATCAACAGGCTTCAGCGAATATAAACAGATGTCAGGAACAGACGCTCTACTGCCTCATCTGGAAAACACTTACAGGCATTGATCTCAGACAAATACCTCTGTTGTTATTATTGTACTTCTGTTGCAGTTTGTATATTATGCAGACAAAGTACTGAGAACTGAGATCACAGCATGGTCTGTCTGCTTTAATCTGTGAGCGCAGCAAGCAGTTTAAATAATGGCAAACACCACAGAATGGATGCTTGCAGCACTGTTAGTTGCCAGAATTAGACCTGTGCACTCGAGCATTGAAGATACACAGTCTTCAAATCAGGGATGTCAGGGATAAAGCGAACCAAAACACTTTCACACTAGACGTTTAGATATAGAGAATCTGATCTCCCCAATGAACAGGTCAAATCAAAGGGTGTTAGAACAAATGACATGAGTTATTGACTGAGAGATTAATATGTGACCCTGGACCACAAAACCAGTCATAAGTGTCAATTTTTCGAAATTGAGATTTCTAGATCATCTGAAAGCTTAATAAATAAACTTTCCATTGATGTATGATTTGTTAGGATCGGACAATATTTGGACGAGATACAACTATTTGAAAATCTGGAATCTGAGGGTGCAAAAAAATCAAAATACTGAGAAAATCGCCTTTAAAGTTGTCCAAATGAAGTTCTTAGCAATGCATATTACTAATCAAAAATTAAGTTTTGATATATTTACGGTAGGAAATTTACTATATATCTTCATGGAACATGATCTTTACTTAATATCCTAATAATTTTTGGCATAAAAGAAAAATCTATCATTTTGACCCATACAGTGTAGTTTTGGCTATTGCTACAAATATACCCCAGCAACTTAAGACTGGTTTTGTGCTCCAGGGTCACATATGATTAAAACCTGACTACATTGGGGTACTCCGCATTATTAAACTCCCATACAAATACATGTGAAAAAGAAGTGTGCTTAATTTTACTGAATGTGCACTTGTAGTGTATTTCAAATCTTAAAAGTATATTTTAAAAAAACTACTTGCAGATAATATAATATTAATGAAATAAAAGGCCACTTAAGTGACTTAAAGAAAGACTTTCATGACTGTTTCATCCATACGCACCCCAGATAAAGACTCATTTATTTACTAGTTTTCTCTCTCACGTATGTGTAAGTGTTCATACATTAACAGCTCTTAGTTCTCCTTAGTGTTGTCCTATTTGAGCTGGTCAGAATGATTCACAAATCAGGCTAAATGACTCTTGAATTAAACTTGCATGCGCTTAATCAGCCGACACTCTCGAGTCGAAATGAGACAAGAAGCATTGAGTTGATCCAAGAGCACTTACAGAGAGTATTCTCTACGGGTTTATAGTGGAGGGTAGAAAGGGTAATTACTAAGTTAAGCAATTTTGTTACTGTGTTAAAGCAATGCAGAAACTGCTTAGTCTTTAACCCTCTGGTGCTTCTCGACTGGCAGTCAAAAATGACTTTTTTATTTTATTTTGGTTAAATAAATGTACTATGTTTTAGTTTGATAATGTTTTTTATTTAATATTTTTTATTTTTAGGGGATGTTTATGTAATAAATTATATTTATGCTTTAATTCATTTATTACCTGCTGTTAACCACTTTTTGAGCATAGGAAAAAAGATAAATCTTGAATGCTTTGGAGCACAGACTTAAGTTTGGTCTTTTTAAAGAAGGCAGATTATTGCTGAAGTGAAAAATGATTTTTAAAAAAAAAAAAAAAAAAAAAATAGAAGTTTATGTTTTATGTCTAACACAGTAAGAAAACCAAAGCCATAAATCTAAAAAAAATAAAATAAAAAAAAATAAATAAATTTGAGGTTAATAGCTCAAATAAATATTTTCAGTTAGATTTCGTTTGGGTGCAGTACCATATGTTTCTACTAGGTGAAATTTGTTTCCAATGTGGTAATTTTTGACTGCAAAGACTACAAGTGTGACTATTTTGGGGGACAATTTAACTTTTTCAAATCATGTCCATGATTTTTGTGTGCATGTGTGTGTTTGTGAGTGTGTTCACATAGCAAGTACAAAAATTCTAAAAAGCTAATAAATACACTTTTATAAAAATAAGTAACATTATTTTTTTTTTTTAAAAATGAGCATCAGAGGGTTAAGTGTGAGACTTTGGCTAAAGTTGAAATACTGACTGCTGTGCATATTTGTGAGTTTTCTTATTAGTTTATAAAGGTTAAATCATGTTTCATTTTGCCTTTAATCTGTATACTCAATCATGGCTATTGTAAATGAAATGGATGTGAGCATTTTGTGAGTATGAGAATACAATAGATAACTCATTAATTAATGAGTTAATGACTGCTCTCATTGTCAGATCTGCAATTGGATGAAATACTACTGACAAAACCTCCAGTAACATAATCTCAGTCTGTGAGAGCTGAGGAATAATACGTTTAAAAGGTGCAGCTCCTTAAACTGCTCTTCTGTAATTAGAGGGGATTATGTAATAAGTCTGAGATTGATTTCTTTTCTCTGTCTCTCTCTTGTCCTCGCCATTGTTTTTGTTCCTTATAAAAGGGCGAGACGGCAGACCCCGTCTTCAGACGAGAATCCTTTGAGGTTTGTGTTGCTTGGCAACTGAATGCTAAATTTTGGGAGCGCGTGTGTTTGTGGAGAGCCGTGTGAGAGCGGGAGCTTAGATGAAAAAGAGAGGCGGTGAGAGAGAGATAGAGAAAGGTGGGAGGAAATAAATAATGAGAAGGAAAGGGAAGATGCTATTTTTAGCCATGTCAGTAATCATTGCACATGATGTTCTTTGCATTGGCCAAATGTTTTGTGTACATTTCAGAAGGAGTAGGTGTCTAGAAAATCCCTCACAGACAAGAATAATCACTGCAGTCTAATAAAAAAACAAATCATGCTGCATCATTTTTGACTGTGTGGTAATCAGACCTCCAGTGTTACCTCTTCTGACATGATGCATTAAGGTCACATGGCATAAGCAGACGTAATTGCTTTTAGTTGGATATGATTTGTATTTAGGGAAAGTGACCTCATGGACCAAATAAATCCACTTGTTGGTTAGAAATATATAACAGAAATATTATAAAATATTTTTAATAACTGTAGAAATCTAAAAATAACTGAAAGAAAAATGAGAGAAAAATTTCAAAGCAATGCATAAGTTTTACTTTTTTATTTGGAGCCAATCAAATGTCCAGATCTTGGGTTATTTGTAATGTATAGTTACTGTCTGGTTGAAGTCACATCCAAAAACAATATTTTTCTACAAACCGTGTTTAAAATAGCTGTGTATTGATAAAAATATGAGATTGATAAATCAATTAAAACCTAGTATAATTCATTTTCTTGTCTATATATATGCTGTAAATCGATTTAAAAAATTAACTAATTAATCACAATTTTTTTCTGAAATTAATCACGATTAATCTCATCTAACATTAAAGTATAAATATACTTTTATATTGCAATAATTTTACATTCAATCTTCAAATTAATGTAGAAACAACATAAAGACAGTATATTTTTAATATTTGCTTAATTGCATCTTTTTTTATGACTGAAGGCGAATATCACTGACACCAGTAGATGTCTCTAGGAAATTGTTATTTTTTTCCTAATATTTAACCATTGTCTATATGTAATGTTGACTATAATAACATTACAGTATAATTGAGAGTTATCAATTTTAACATTTGTTAGACTTTAAAAAATAACTTTTAATTTAAGTACTTGAAAACTTTAATTTAATTTAATCTTCACATAAACTCATTATGATAAATGTCATACCTGTGCCCTTCAGCAAGAAGGAAATATACAGAAATTGAATAAATTTACACTAAATTCTAAATTAAAAATTAGTGACATCAGTACAATGGAATGGTGAGACATCACGGTGGGGTGATGTAGCAACCAGGAATCATAAAACTGCATCAGATGTAAAAAATGTTAGCTTCTGGTAGGTTGAAGTACAATAAGTTGCTCACAGGGATACAGGATGTACGGCAGGGAGACAAAGCGTGTCGTTCCCTGTCAGGGAACCATGGATAGAGTTGTAACCCAAGATGTTCCCTTTCAAGGGAACTCACACTACATCGAAACGCTGTGGGAATGACAATGCCCTCTCCGCCCTGCTGACGAATACCTGACTTGTCTGAATCATGGCAAGCACAAATAAGACAGAAGAACTTGAGAGCCTAGCGTAGATTCCAGGTCCAAATTGTAAAACCTGATTAATGTAAGTGGAGAGGACCAGCCCACCACATCACAAATGTCCTGCAAACGTCCTCAAAACACCACAGAGGAAACGAGTCATTAACAGGTTTCTTTGCAATAACTGACTACCCAAAGGAGCATGGTATATATAAAGGAGCTATAGCCACCACGTACACCTTTAAGGTGGAGGGAGAACCACTCCTGCAGGAACTCCAGCACTGTACCAACCAAACAGTTAACTGGGTCCAGCTGTCGGTTTCCGTGCCATGAAGTGAAGAGGGCCCACAGAGCATATTGTTTCCTTGTGGAGGGAGCTCTGTAATGGAGAATGGTTTCAACAACCTCAGTTACAACCTCAGTTAAGAGACCAGAATCTATGAGTTGAAGGATTGAGCCCCCCACCTAAGAGAGAAGGTCACTCCTGACAGGAATCTCATATGGAGGTCTGAGAACCATACACATGCCACCCAGAACGGGCCTACTAGCCGCAGTTGCACCCCGTCCTGGCGTACTCTCTCCAGAACTCCTGGGAGCAGAGGGATTGGGGGAAAGGCGTACAGATGCAGCATCCACCACACCTGCATGATGGCATCCAGTCTGAGATGAACTGGATGCGTGAGGGAGAACCAGAGCGGACAGTGTGTCCTGTCCTGAGATGCAAACAAGTCTACCTCCTCCTGGACGAACTCCCTCCAAATCTGCTCTACCACCTTGAGGTGGAGCCTCCATTTCCCAGGCCTCAGACCATGCCTTAACAGGATGTCTGCTACCTGATTGAGGCACCCAGGGATGAAGACACCCCTCAAGGAGAGCAGTTTTCCCTGAGCCGACAGGAGGATCTGGTGTGCCAACCTGCAAAGTGGGCACCACCGCAGACTCCCTCTGATGGTTGATGTAAGAGACCACCAACATGTTGTTTGTGTAGATCTGTGAGACAGTGTTTCAGTGCACAAAACACAGCCAACATCTCCAGGCAATTTATATGTCATGAAATATGCTGGTCTTCCCATAAGCGACCACTTATGATCTCTCCCGGGCCCATGAGGGATGCATCTGTCATAAGTGTTACGCGACAACAAAATGCTCCCAGCATGGGGCCCTGGTCTAAGAAACCAGGATTCTTCCACGTGACTAAGGAACAAAGGCATCGCCGCGTGACCTTGATCACGTGTAGTAGGCTGCCCCTCGGGGAAAATCCCTTGGTCCTGAGCCACCACTGCAAGGGTCTCAAGTACAACAGGCCAAAAGGTGTCACGTTTGACGCAGCTGCCATCTGACCCAACAGTCTCTGAAACTGTTTCACAGTGAGTGACTGGCCTAGCTTCATTTTCTTTATGGCTGCGAGAATCAACTCGATATGAGACAATCTAAATTCTATATTTTTAGACAGATCTAAAATAGGACGCAACCCCCCATCCTTCTTTGGAACAATGAAATAACGACTGTAGAACCCGGAGAGAGTTTCCCCTTGAGAAAGGGGGAACATGTTCTATGGCCTTCTTCCTCAAGAGAGTGTGTACTTCCTGGTCCATTACCAGAGCCTGTTGAGGCCCACCAGTGGGAATGATCTCGTTGAATTGAGGTGGACGAGAACCAAACTGGATTCTGTAGTCTCTCTCTACTGTCAACAGGACCCGTTGAGACACATTCGGCAGAAGTTTCCACACTGCCAGATGGTCTACTAAGGAAATCAGTCTCTTGAGACTGACCTATGGTGTATTTTGAGTAGTCAGTTCGGTGCCCTGACGTGGGTGACCAGCAGGGAGCAACTGAACTAGCCACTCTAATAACCTCCTTGGAGGATGCAAGCCTCCCAGAGCCACTACATTTCTGGGCGAGCTATGAGAACAGCACTCGCTGAAGACCAGTGTGCCCTGAAGCACCGGTTAACAGACTGATCTCCTGAAGGCACTGAGGAGAGACGGGCACCGTATGATGAGGTGTACACCGCTCTTCCACAGAAGGGCCTGCCCTCAGAAGTCTGACACTTGTGGCATCTGGACTTTTTCGTCGAAGCCTTCTTTGAGGAGCTGGCTGATGGCTGGGGCTGCCCCAGCTGGTGAGGGAGGTAACGCAGGAACGCTGCTGCCTGTTTTTTAGCCTCATGGAACCTGTCGACGACAGAAGTGACAGCGTCGCTGAGCAGGCCAGAAGGTGCAAGCGTAGCATCCAGGAGGAAGAACTTATCCTTTTCTTTTATAATGGACTGCCATAGAACGGCTGATGGCTCTGGCTGTCTCCTTGGTGGCTCAAAGAGACAAATCTGTGGCCCGCCGCAGCTCTTGAATTGTGTCCAGATCCACTCCTTCACTCTTATCTAGGTCCCATAGCAGGTCAGCCTGGTATCCCTGCAATAAAGCCTTTAGCCGCGTTTCCACTGATGGGCCAAAAGCGAGCATTCTAGTGCGTGCCAGGGCCAGTCGTGTTTCCACTGTCACTTCTGGGGCTTGATCGCGCCTCATTGGGGCTTCCTCAGGACCAACAGCCAGGGATTTTCGGCCTGCTATATTCCTTGGGCCAAGTGGGGCTCAAGGAGTGGTCAATCAACAAAGCCGGAGTTTATCCGAGTAAGAGACGGTCAGCACCGCTGCTCATTCCCCATGTTTTCATATCAAGCTACCAGGTAACATCAGCATTTAAGACATTTAAAACAATTTAAATAGGAACATCACTTTCAGAAATCAGTGAGTGTCTGAAATAACTTGGATTGCGACCCGATGGGAATTCTGATCACCGTATGAGGAAGAAATGCAGGGTGCGAATTACAGACGGGGGCTTGATCCCCCTGATGGACGTCAAAACTAGATGTAAGGAGGTCAGATAGAAAGCAGGCTAGCCTACGCATAACATGGAGATTTACTTGTAAATATTAATATGCATTTCTATAGCTCTGACTGATTTTAAAAATGTAATTTTGGCAACCCCTGAAATAGGTTGCACTGACATTACCTAAGCGGTTGAAGAATACTCTACGGCGCTCATTCAAAGACGTGCATTTATTGGTTGGATGGAGCAAGAAAACCTGAAATGCATGTGCAGATTCAGTCGAGAGATAAAGTTTACCCTCTTCAACTTAATGCTGTTGAACTGAATTTACGGAGCAAATTATTTACTAAAATAACCACAACATTAACAGCAACACTGAAATACAGCACGTGGTTCTGTCAGTAAGATGCGTGTGAAAGTTGCACGTGTTACTATAACAAACACTGCGTGTTTTCTTTCAAAATCATCATTGGCTTTTAGAAAGACAAAAAAAGGTTACATAAAAGTTTTTACCTACAGTAAAAATGAAGATAAGGTGTGAATAATTACATTTTAGACACATTGTCAGTAATTTCATCAATGAAAATAAGGAGAACTATTGTGCGTCTCTGATCAACACAGAATCCATGTTTTTAAACAAATCGCCTGAATCAATGATTCAGTGAGCCATTCATAAAGGCAGTCACTTGCTTCGTTTCTGAATGAATCTAAAATGAAGAGACTTCTTTCAAAAACATTAGAAATCTTAATTATTCCAAACTTTTTGATGCCTGTATAGCCTTACCTACTCTCATTAGGCCTGCCTCTCCTCATGCAAATTAATTAACATAAATGAGTAGAGACTGATTGTAAAAGTTTAGAATCAGATGTTATATAATCTCTCGACAGCACGGGACCCCACTGACTTTCCTTTGTGTTCTGCAGAAATAAAAGTGTCATACACATTTGTGACAAAATTAGCATAAATAATGACAGAATATTTGGCTGAACTATTCCTTTAAACTTTTTGACTCCTTTTTGACTCTAACCCCCAGTTTCACAGACAAGGCTTAAGCCTAGTCCTAGACTAAAATAATTCGTTACATTTATATAGCGCTTTTCTGGGTACTCAAAGCTCTTTACACGGAAGGGGGGAATCCCCTCATCCACCACCAGTGTGCAGCATCCACCTGGATGATGCGACGGCAGCCATACTGCGCCAGAACACCCACCACACACCAGCTTATTGGTGGAGATGAGACAGAGTAATGAAGCCAGTCAGTGTATGGGGATGATTAGGGGGCCATGATGGTCAGAGGCCAATGGGCAATTTGGCCAGGATGTAAAAATGTAAGTCTTAGCTGTTTCAACTGAGATAAACTTGCACTGACTGATCTTAAAATATATCAGTGCCTTTGTTTTGTCTCAAGATGCACCCCAGTAATGTTTTTTTTCTAAGAACATTTATAAAAATTACTTAAATGTCCTAATTGAACAATGGCCTAATCCTAGCTTAGTCTAAGCCCTGTCTGTGAAACCAGGCCTAAGAGTTTAAATGATAACAAAAGGTTTTCTAAAAGTTAGTGAAAATAATAATGGCACAAGCATTTTTGTGCTTTTTTTTCAGCAATCTGAAAAAGGCTTTTATTTTTGGATTTTGCACCTAATTGAGGCTTTCTCACTTGCACCCACATAGTGAAAAGGAAACTGCCACTCTATACCTGTATCTGCATTAGTAAATCATGTCCTGATCAAGCTACCTGATATCTGTTCCCACTTATTCCCACTTCTTTCTCACTTGGTTTCTTTTTCTTTTCTTTTTCCACACCCTGACAGAATTCACAGGTCAGATTAATAGAGGTGAGACATGCTATTTAAACACAATGTGCTGATTTAAAGCTGTACTTCACCTTACTCAATCATTTAGCAGATCTCTTTGTGTAAGACGTTGTAATTTTAGTATCACTGAGATACTATGTTTATTTTCAATAATATTTTGAATAAAACTGTCATTTTTTTATTTTGATTGTAGTTTTAGTAATTTAGTAATTTAGTTTTTTTGGTACATCACTTGTACTAAAAGCACATACAATGGAAGTGAATACAGTTCATTCATAAATGTTAAAATATAGCCTCAAGACATAAACAATATGCATGTTAACATTATTTACTGTGAAAAAATGCTTATGTGTTAAATTTTATCAATTTTTTATTTTATTTAAATATGATAACATTTATATTTGTATTTATATATATAGATGATTGATTGATTGACTGATTAAGAATCAAATTAATTTGTGGTAATCAACATTATGCTTTAAATGCTGTCAGCTGAGCTTAACTTGTATTAAACCCAGTATATTTATTTTCATTTTCCAATTTCATTTTAATTTAAGTTTTATTTTAGCTGTGTTTTGTCGCTTTTTATTTTTTAAATATGTGTATATAAAATGTATAAAAAATTGTATTTTAGTTTTAGTTATTTTAGTACATAAAATTGAAAAATGAGAAATGTTGCTTTGGCAAATTTGTGAAATAAAATAAGTTTACATTTTTTTTAAAGATTTTATTTCATTTCAGTTAAATTTTATTTTATTTCATGTAATGAAAATATTTTATGCTTAGTGTTTTTATTCTTTAGTTAACTATAATAACCCTGGCGTAGTATGTGATAGAGAGGTTTTAAGCGTATGTGCGGTATCAGTCCTGAGTGGGTTGCTGTTGTAGACTGCAGGGTTGTGTTTTGCAGTTGTTAAGCCAGCTGGACACAAAGACACCCTGCCATTTTAAGTCAATAGCATAACATTCTCTCTCCTCATTCTCTTTTGCAGTTTGTCACTCACTCTTAGTCACACAATCAGACAGAAGGACAGATTCTGTCAATTTTCTCTCATACATTCAAGTCACCAAATCCTTTTCTCTATCCATTTTTTTCATTAAAAATAAAGATTGGCATTGATGGTTCCATGAAGAATCTTTAACAACCATGGACACTTTTCATTCCACAGAAGGTTTGTTTATAGTGGTAAAAGGTTCTTCACACTAAGAAAAAAATTGTTCTTTTAAGAACTGTTAACTGAAAGGTTCTCTGAGGAACCCAAAATGGTTCTTCTATTGCATCGCAGCAAAAACCCTCATTTGAAACCTTTATTTTTAATAGTGTATAGTCCGGTCTTTCACTCTATACTTTATATAGAGAATAACGGTCACACAGGATTGGGTGAGCCATCATCATTTGAGCAGCTTTCAATCATTTGCTGAGGGCTGCTGATTTGCGCAGCTGCACTGGAGCTAAACTTGGCTCCAGCTGGTAAGAAAAAAGGAAACAAGAGGCCCGAATTGGCTGCTTGTATTTAAGAGGCGGAGCAGGTGTCTGTTGCTGTGAGGTGAAAGGTCACAGTGGTGACATTTCTGCAAAATTATATTACATTGCTTCTTGTATATTTCGTGGTGCTTTCAAACCAAAATCTCCAGTGGGTGGCGCTAAAAGCATGTTCAGTTTTATCCGAAACATATGAAAGTGAATCTGGCGATGTGTTAGTACGTTGATTGTTGTTTGTATCACCGCAGTTTGTAAATGAAATGTCCAGTGAGTGGCACTAAAGGGTTTATGCTCTATCGCATTTGAAGATAACATACCACCTACACTAAACCTTACGTTAGACCTTACCAATAGTGTTAACACAAGCAAATGTAAGATAAAAACGCTTTTGCTGAAGCAACCATGTAATTTTGGATTGCTTCTAGAAGTCTTTGAGCTCTTTTATTGTGATTTGTTTCCAGGACTTGCACCCAAGGGCATTGCATCTCAAGTGCAATGATGTACTGGGTGCGGTATCGGGCAAGTTTACTACATCAGAAAAGCCATATATGTGGAACTGGTTATTTGATGCAAATCAAAATGTGTAATTTTAGATTGCTTCCAGAAGTCTTTGAGCTCTTTTATTTTGATTTGTGTTTCCAGGACATGCACCCGAGGGCTTTGTGCCTCAAGTTTAATGCTGTACCGGGTGAGCTATCGAGCAAGTTTACTACATCAGAAAAGCCGTATGGAGCTGGTTATTTCTTGCAAACGTCAAAATGTGTTACTTTACAAATCATGCACTTGTTAAAAGGTCATAACAGAGTATTGTGCAGGAAACTACATAAAAATAAGTCTTTATTAATCGATAATATGCCCCTGTAATCATAATTTGTGTAAAAAGGAATCAAATTTGTTGGTGTTTTGTTGCCACTAGTGTTCATTTCAGTTGAAAAATGCAGTGAATTGTATTTATAGGTACATTTTTGGAGTTTTGCACATTTTTTTCCAATGAGCCTATGTGAAAAAAAAATGTGAAAAAAAGCGAAAATAGAGAACAAGTGTGAAAGTTTCCATTATCCTAGCATTTTCCATGATTTGGTTTGTCTTAAAATCATTCACTTGCTCTGCCATCTGATTTACACACTTTCTCTGTTTTTGTTGGAGTCTTATATGTGCGTCTTTCTCACAGAACCCCAAAACGTTCCCCCTGGGAGAGGGAAATGGAGTATTTTTAGCAGTTGCACTTCTGTGTTGCTTGTCATCTCTTTGGTCCCTCCTCTTTTTCCATATTTCCTAAATCAAGTCCATGGGAAAGATATATCCTCCAACCAGTTTCTCACTTTCGCTCTGTTGCCATTGGCTTCCTGCCGCTGCTCGTCAACAATTCACTGCCCTAGGGAAGACGTCGCCATAGTAACTGCCTTCACTGAGGCAGCTCGTCAGGACGTTCATCGTAGGCGGGTTTTCAGCGCGATTCAGCGATTTAGATCCAAAACATGTCTTTTGACACTGGGCTACAGAAGAGGATGGAAAGATGACAAAAAAGAGGAAGGAAAGGAGATGGAGGATAGAGAGAGTGAGATAGCAAAGAAGAAAAAAGATGAGCAATGAGAGAATACAAGAAAAAGAAACCATTATAAATAACTAAGACGTTTTACTCTGGGATGTAAAGGGCAAGACAGAAAATTTTCCCTGCGCATGTGTTTGTTTTTGTTAGTGGAAAATGTTATTGCTCAGAGTCAGAGGTTGCTCTTTTAGGAGAGGTGATGGCACTTTAGTGAACACAACTGAGAACTTCAACTTGCCTTTTCTAAAATATTTTAGAATAATTTACAAAAAAGAAACACATTTGGATCGCATATATTTACTTACATTCACATACATTTACTTATGTTTGCATAGGCACTAAAACGTACAATACTGATGCACTGACAGCATCTAAAATTACATCTAAAACTTTACAGATGTGCATATGTTTATGAATCCTTGTTTAATCTATGGATATTTCATTAATGGAATCAATAAGTTGAATCTGTTGTATTTATGATCAGTGAGATTATGTTTCAGTTGCATATTATACGCAGTTGGCTTGTTCACTTAATTTGAAATGATAACATTTAACATTATAACATCATCTGTGTCACTCTGAGTCATTTTGCAAATTATAAAATTATTTTAAATAAAACTACACTTTAAAATAAGAATTTGAAAAAAAATCCTGTAATCTTTCAACCATTACTTATGTAATATTTATTTTGTTTGTCATGAGATACTGCATTTTTCTGAATATCCTGTGAATAAAAACAACCATAAAATCAATCGCAAAAGCACAATACAATAATCAAGAAGGTAATCTAATTTATTCTTGGGTTGTAATCCAAATTTTCAGAATCTGTATGATTGTGCTGTGTGAGGAACAAATGAAAAATATAGTATAATATAAAATTATATAATATATGAAATATAATATCATATAATGATAATCAGAATTGATATAATTTCAGAATCTATATAATTGTGCTGTGTGAGGAACAAATAAAATTATAAATAAAACAGCAAACAGTGAGCAATATGCATTTAAAGTGATAAATACGGGAGGAATATATCAAAGTCATTTATATGTGGCAAATCTGCTGCCAGCTGGTGGCGCTATGTCTACAACTGAAGACTGGCATGTAGATATCTTCAGGTCAGGACCCTTATCAAACATATGAAGTTTGGTGCAGATTGGACATTGCATGTTTCAGTTATTGTGAAACAAGACATATCCTGTTGCCAGCTGGTGGCGCTATGACTATAACTGGATATTGGCACATAGATGTCTTCAGCACTTTAATCAAACATATGAAATTTGGTGCAAATTGAACATAGTATGTTTGAGTTAGTATAAAGCATGACGTATCCTATTGTCAACAGGTGGCGCTATGATTATAACTGAATATTGGCCTATAGGTGTCTTCAGGCCATGAGTCTTACCAAAGATGTGAAGTTTGGTCCAGATTGGACATTGCATGTTGATGTTAGTGTAAAATAAGCCATTTCCTGTTGCCAACAGGTGGCGCTGTCATTATAATGCAATATTGGCCTTTAGATATGTTCAGGCCAGGACTCTTATCGAACATGTGAAGTTTGGGGCAGATCGGACATTTTATGGCTGAGTTATAACAACTTCTATTCCCATGGCGAGACATCGAACTTTGTCACGCTGCCACGGACACGCCCTTTAACAAAAACTCAAGATCTTCACAATTTAACATCTCAAAGGCCTTTAGATTAGACTGACCAAATAATATGTTGATGTCATTAACTCTCTAGGAGGAGTTTGTTACAGAGTAAAACATGTCACTTCCTGTTGCCAACAGGTGGCGCTATGACAATATCTGAATATGGGCATGTAGATCTCTTCAGGTCAGGAGTCTTATCAAACATATGAAGTTTGGGGAAGATCGGACATTGTACGGCTGAGTTATAACAACTTCCTGTTTCATGGCGAATCATCAAAATTTGTCAGGCCGCCACGATTATCGCTTCTTCAACGAAAACTTAGATCAGGATATTTCAAACCTGGAGGGCTGCAACCAGGTATGCGAGCCTAACCCTAATCAAACACACCTGCCTGTAACTTTCTAGTGATCTTGAAGACATTGATTAGCTTCTTCAGGTGTGTTTGATTAGGGTTGGAGCTAAACTCTGCAGGACACTGGCCCTCCAGGACCGAAATTGCCTATCCCTGCTCTAGATCTTCGCAATTTAACGTCACAAAGGGCTTTAGATTACACTGACCAAATTTGGTGTTCATCTGAATAAATCTCTAGGAGGAGTTCGTTAAAGTATGACACCTGATATTAGCAAAAATGACAGAAAATTTGCTCAGAAAATTAAAAATAACCGACTTCCTGTTGGGATTTGGATTTTGCTCCAAGAGACTTTTTTGTAGGTATTGGTGTGTTACATGTGTGTACCGATTTTCATACATGTACGTCAAACGTAGCGGTCGGGGCACTTCCTTGACCGTGAATAGGTGGCGCTATCGAGCCATTTTGCCACACCCATTTCTGAAACCCATATCAGACGTAAATTCACCAGGTCTGATGCATGTGCAAAGTTTCATGACTTTTCGAGCATGTTTAGGCCCTCAAAAATGCAATTCATTTTGGAGAAGAAGAAGAATAAACAGAGCAGATTCAATAGGGTCCTCACACCATCGGTGCTCGGGCCCTAAAAATATAATAATAAAAAAAAAAAGTATATATATATATATATATATATATATATATAGTGGCGGGAGGAGCAAACGACAGACACAGTGGGTGTGGCGTCAGGCCTCGGAGAGGCTTTTATTAAACAAAAATATCAAAATAAAGTGTCCAAGGGGAAAAAGTGTCCAAAATAAACGGGGGATCTGGTGTCCTCGTCGTGCTGCGGGGTTTGTGAAGGCAGGGCAGTGTTCGAGGAGGAAGGGTCCAGGTAAGGGGCAGAGTCCGGCGTCCGCACGTGCTCCCCTCTCAGGTCCGGGGTGCGAGGAGCGGCGGCGTCTTCCGCGGCTTCGTCCTCCTGCAGCCCGCGGCACTTCTGGGGGATTCCACGGCCCGGCATCCTGGCCCGTCAGCCGTCACGGGTGCGGCAGTTGCTCCCTCGACGCGCCCTTCCTGGACCCACGAGGACGCCAGCGTGCATGCACGGGGAAGAGACCGGTCTCCCGAGGAGAGGCGCGCTCGGTATTTAAAACGGCGGCGGTGATGAGGCCCTATTCAATTCAGGTGTGCCTCATCACACGCCGCCAGACCGGGCTAGTTTCCGCGCCTCTCTTCTCACACGCCCACTCCCGTCGGGAGCCTGGTGAAGGGCGGCGAATAAGGGACGGGGTGGTGATGATATTAAGGGGGGAGGCAGCCGACTCGTCACAATATTTAAAGATAGGAGAGGGGTTATCAAAGTAAAATTATGTAGTGTTTTTGTTTAGGTTTGAGGATAAGTTTAAGAGACCTAATATATATCTATAAAACTGTAAAAATGTACTTATATTTATGAAATAATAGATTTGTAAATATTTTACGTTTCTAGCCGTACATAATACCGCTTGTGTTTTAGATGCTGCCAGTATGTCCAAATTGTACTTAACAAAGTACAAAGTTACATATAAATACCTATATATAAACAGAGACCAGGCTCAGATAATGTTGGCCTATAATGAGAATTTGATGAGAATTATTTGAGTTCAGATTGAAATCTTTTTTGATTACAGTTGGAATAACTCTTCTAAAACGCATGTTTAGGCACAAATTACTGGGGTAATGTAATCGAGAGAGCGGGTCTATAGTGTGTATGTGTGGAGAAGGCAGAATTCAGTAGCACAGTGATGGGCTGCTATAAATAGAATTGAGTTCTGTCGTCATTAAAGTTCATATTCCTCTCTGGTGTCATACATGCCACTAGCCCACCACACATTCAGCTAAATTGGTTTTGAAAATCCAGCCGGCACAATTGTTTCTGATGATTCCGTGTCTAAACCATGTGGTGTTTTTCCATTAGCAATCCATGAGTTCCCTGAGGACATCTTCACCAAAGAGCAGCGCAAGAGAGGAGCCATACTACTGCACGTGCTCTGTGTGAGTGACCCATCCATCCATCCATCCATCCGTCCATCTATCTATCTATCTATCTATCTATCTAGCGTTCTAGCGTTCTATCATTGTTGTATCGTTCTATCCATCTTTCTATCGTTTTATCATTCTATCATTTTAACATTCTATCGTTTCATTGTTCAATCTATCATTCTATCTGTCATTCTATCATTCTATCATTCTATTGTTTTATCATTCTATCTATCGTCCTGTCGTTTTATCATACTATCTATCGTTCTATCGATTGTTTTATCATTCTATCTATCGCTCTATCGTTTCATCATTCTATCTATCGTTTTATTGTTGTATGTATCCTATAATTTCATTGTTCCATCTGTCATTCTGTTGTTTTATCGTTCTATCGCTCTATCATTTCATCGTTCTATTTACTGTTCTATTGTTTTATCGTTCTATCATTTTATCAATCTATCTATCATTTTATCATTCTATCTATTGTTCTATCGTTTCATCGTTCTATCTATCGTTCTATTGTTTTATCGTTCTATCTATCGTTCTATTGTTTTATCGTTCTATCTATCGTTCTATTGTTTTATCGGACTATCTATCGTTTTATCATTCTAGTGTTCTATCGTTTTATCATTCTATCATTTTATCAATCTATCATTTTATCATTCTATCTATTGTTCTATCGTTTCATCGTTCTATCTATCGTTCTATTGTTTTATCGTTCTATCTTTTGGTCTATCGTTTTATTGTTCTTTCATTTTATCGTTCTGTGTATCGTTCCATCATTTTATTGTTCTATCTATCATTCTATCATTATTCTGCTATCTATCTGTCTACCGTTTTATCGTTCTATCTATCATTCTGTCATTTCATCGGTCTATCTATCAGTCTATCGGTTTATCGTTTTATCGTTCTATCTATTGGTCTATCGTTTTATCGTTCTATCTATCATTCTGTCATTTCATCGGTCTATCTATCAGTCTATCGGTTTATCGGTTTATCGTTCTATCTATTGGTCTATCGTTTTATCGTTGTATCTATCATTCTGTCGTTTTATCGTTCTATCTATCGTTCTATTGTTTTATTGGACTATCTATCGTTTTATCATTCTAGTGTTCTGTCGTTTTATCATTCTATCATTTTATCAATCTATCTATTGTTCTATCGTTTCATCGTTCTATCTATCGTTCTATTGTTTTATCGTTCTATCTTTGGTCTATCAAGCTTTATTGTTCTTTCATTTTATCGTTCTGTGTATCGTTCCATCATTTTATTGCTCTATCTATCATTCTATCATTATTCTTCTATCTATCTGTCTACCGTTTTATCGTTCTATCTATCATTCTGTCATTTCATCGGTTTATCTATCGGTCTATCGGTTTATCGGTTTATTGTTCTATCTATTGGTCTATCGTTTTATCGTTGTATCTGTCGTTCTATTGTTTTATCGTTCTATCTATCGTTCTATTGTTTTATCGGACTATCTATCGTTTTATCATTCTAGTGTTCTACCATTTTATCATTCTATCATTTTATCAATCTATCTATCATTTTATCATTCTATCTATTGTTCTATCGTTTCATCGTTCTATCTATCGTTCTATTGTTTTATCGTTCTATCTTTTGATCTATCGTTTTATTGTTCTTTCGTTTTATCGCTCTGTGTATCGTTCCATCATTTTATTGTTCTATTTATCATTCTATCATTATTCTTCTATCTATCTGTCTACCGTTTTATCGTTCTATCTATCATTCTGTCATTTCATCGGTCTATCTATCGGTCTATCGGTTTATCGTTCTATCTATTGGTCTATCGTTTTATCGTTGTATCTGTCATTCTGTCGTTTTATCGTTCTATCTATCGTTCTATTGTTTTATCGGACTATCGTTTTATCATTCTAGTGTTCTATTGTTTTATCATTCTATCATTTTATCAATCTATCTATTGTTCTATCGTTTCATCGTTCTATCTATCGTTCTATTGTTTTATCGTTCTATCTTTTGGTCTATCGTTTTATTGTTCTTTCATTTTATCGTTCTGTGTATCGTTCCATCATTTTATTGTTCTATCTATCATTCTATCATTATTCTTCTATCTATCTGTCTACCGTTTTATCGTTCTATCATTCTGTCATTTCATCGGTCTATCTATCGGTCTATCGGTTTATCGTTTTATCGTTCTATCTATTGGTCTATCGTTTTATCGTTGTATCTATCATTCTGTCATTTTATCGTTCTATCTATCGTTCTATTGTTTTATCGGACTATCTATCGTTTTATCATTCTAGTGTTCTATCGTTTTATCATTCTGTCATTTTTATCGTTCTATCTATCATTCTATTGTTTTATCATTCTATCTGTCTATCCGTCCTCTCATTGCAGGCCATCTATATGTTCTACGCACTGGCTATCGTTTGCGATGATTATTTTGTCCCGTCGCTGGAGAAGATCTCAGAGGTGAGTGCAGCCACCTATCAGACATTTCAGCTGGAATAAGAATGACAGCATGTTACTTTTGCTATCCTTCAGAACATGAAGTGATGACAGCCTTGTTTTTCTGCTCCCATGGGTCAGCACTGATGCTATGTGTCATGAGCTCTGGCTAAAGTGTTAATTAACATGTCAAGACTGGAAGGTGTGTTTCCTCTTGGGAAATTCCCTTTGTTCACATTCCTTCAGGGAACTGGCTTTGTTCACGATTTGTCAGGAGCTGTCGAGATTTAAGTATTCAAAACTGCAGAAATTCATGCTACTGGAGAACCTTTGTGGAAAAAGAAGTACACTTTAGTGCAAATGCTTGTTTTGGAAATAATATTATTTAAAAGAATATACTTAAATGCAAACGGAATGCAGTGTTTTCTGACATTTAATTGCTTGTTAACTCCAATTAAATGAAAATGTATTATAGTTTATATTTCTATTAAATGCAATTAGCTTAAGAGTGATTTTTGACCCACTTAATTACATCTTTATATGTAATTGCATAATAGTTAGTAAACACATCAAAAAAGTGTACTTTAAAGCATGACAAAAGATTAATAAAACCTGATTGAAAATGTACTTTAAAGGAAAACTTTTAATCTGACATATGTCTTTTTAAAGGTGTACTTAAGTGTGTTAAGAAACATCATGAAATTGTTTTTCTTTTATTTAATTAATTTTACATTATCGGGAATTGCAGTTTTTAAAAAGTGTACTATTGTGATTTGAAATACACTACAAGTGCACATTCAATACACTTCTTTTTTCACAAGGGAAGTGCATGGCATTTCATGTGGTATCCATGAGTGCAGACAAACATCTTGAAACAATCTGTAGGAAAATGAGAGAATTTTATTAGTTGCACATTATTGCTAGTACTCATGATTAATCATTTATATGATGCTCTTGATTAGAATCTGCAGCTGAGTGAAGATGTGGCTGGGGCGACTTTCATGGCTGCAGGAAGTTCAGCTCCAGAATTATTTACTTCCTTAATTGGTAAGTTCGCTTTTGCACAATTTTTGAACCTCCACTTCACTGGATATAATTTCACAAAAGATGCAAGAAAGGAAAAGGAAAGGAGGTGAGTTGTGACCAAGTATGGTGACCCATACTCAGAATTTGTGCTCTGCATTTAACCCATCCAAGTGCACACAAACACACAGCAGTGGGTAGTGAACAAACACACACACACACACACCGTGAACACACACCTGGAGCAGCGGGCAGCCAGTGCTGCGGTGCCCGGGGAGCAGTTGGGGGTTCGGTGTCTTGCTCAAGGGTCTCACCTCAGTCATGGTATTGAGGGTGGAGAAAGCGCTGGATATTCACTCTCCCCACCGACAATCCCTGCCAGACCTGAGATTCGAACCCGACTCTCTATCCATTAGGCCATGCCCAAGCCATCTCCTTTTCGGACTTTTGCCATCTGGTTGGCGCTACAGAGCACCTAATACTAGGACCTCATGAACAGTTAAATGTTCTCCCACTGTGCAATAAAAATATGTGCAATAACCTGATATTTATTTATCACCCTACATTCTAGTACATCCCTACAACAACAAAAAAAACATATGAAACAAGAACTGAAGGTGATCTTTTGTACAATTATACTAAAAGGACTTTTACTTGCTAAACAAGTGTAAACTATCGGTCAGGCGACAGAAAGGATGTAGTAGATTACAACAGGTTTCTCAGCAAAATTTTGATCATTAAATTAGAACCCTTTGAAATATGCATGTCATATACAATACAGTAGGTTTTATTGGGTTAAATGGCCAGACGGTGCATTTCTGGGATGAATATTAATATATTTGGCCGATTCCTCTAATTTGAAAATTTAAACCACACAGTAAAATGTGAAATGAATGTGATTTTGACTCTGTTGCATATATGTGACCATTGTTCATTTGCTTGACTGGCAGGTGTGTTTATCACAAAGGGAGATGTTGGCGTCGGCACCATTGTTGGCTCGGCTGTCTTCAATATACTGGTCATCATTGGAGTGTGTGGCATCTTTGCCCGTCAGGTAGACATACTCATCTATCTATCAAAGTATTCAAAGTATAATTGATAGATGAAGTGTTGGTTTAGCAGTTCTTCATTGGAATCACATTAAAGACTTGAAATACGCATACCGCCACATTTTCTTGCCCTAGACGGTGGCCCTGACCTGGTGGTCTCTGTTCAGAGACTCGCTGTACTACATCTTCTCAGTGCTGGCCTTGATTTTGGTGAGTGTATGTGTGATTGTACTTTCGAGAGAGGATAAAAGAGAGCGGGAAACAGTATAATGCAGTTTCTCCTCTGTTTTAGTAAGGTATGAACATGGCATCAATAATGATTCACTTCTGTGACAAATTCATCAGAAACTTGTGGTCATTTAACCCCTTAATTTTCTGATTTTATCCAGGTTATCTATGATGAAAGAGTTGTATGGTAAGTCTCATAACTACACTCATATCCACATGTTCAAGCAGATGAGAAACATTGCATTGTATTTGCAGAGGTATTACAGTACTGTAATTATCTAGAAGCATTAGGAAGGTAATATCATTGATGAATTGCTTTTTTGATGAAGCGTCTGCTAAGTGCATGAATGTAATATACATTTACACATATGAGAGCTGTTTTAATAATCTTTGTATCATTACTGCATTGTTACAGGTGGGAGTCAATGCTTCTGATTTCCATGTATGGAGTCTACATCCTTATCATGAAGTGAGTATCATGCTGTTCTCAATCACAGAGACTTTAGTGCAAATACTGAATACCGTCACAGTTCCTTTAGAGAGAGAGCTTTGAATAGTGTTCTTAAAGTATTTTATCAGCATTTTTGGAATATTTTAGAAGATATTTCAAGATTTTCTAAAACACCAAACCCAGGTACATTGTTTATTGTTTTCACACACTTCATCCCACAATTCAAGCTAGAATACTGGGAAACTGAATCACATTTTGGTCTTGGTTGTCAGTAAAAGCTTGGTCACAAGCATGTCAGTAATATTAGTGTATTTTTATTTTTAATGGAATACTAGTTAAAGAGTGCTACATTAATACACAAACATCATAAAAGCATAAAAATGTATTTAAATATTATACCATGCATTGTGTCATTTTATATCTGATTTATAGTCTACTGTATATACAGAACTTGAGGAAACGTTACACAGTTTCCAGCACTCAAACTCCTCAGATGAGGGGAAAAATTTAACTTTTTGAGACAGTCAAGACTTATTAGGCTTATTAACTACTGTAACTTCACCAGAGAAACAAAACTTAATTATACCATTTTGAGACCACCGAAAAAGAACAGAGTCAAAACCACCTTGAAAAGTAGCCCTGCCTGCAGAAGATTTATACAACATTAAAATAAATGGAAGTACTTGCTAATAAAAATACATGTTTCAAATTTCTTCTTTTAAACCCTTTGGCTGTCTTTGTTAGACTTCCACTGTAAGTGCATTACTGAAAACACATTTTTCGTTCTTTTTTGCAGCTTGAGAGACAGAAAATTCAGTTCTCTAGTGAACTGCAGGCCACAGATACTGGCCATAGAAATTAACTTAAGTATTGTGTGATGAATTCCCTATGAAAAATAAGTGCTCGTAATTATATTGAATGTGCATGTGTAGCATATTAAACAAAAATTGTACTTGCAGATTATATATAGTATTATTATTGAAATATAAGGCCATTTAAGTGATCTTAACACACCTAATTACACTTTTTAAAAAGTGACTTTTGCAATGATGTCAAATTAAAAGTTTGTTCAATTTCATATTTCAAAAACAAAAAAATGCATATAATGGTGTACTTCAATCCTACTTAAGTGGGTCAAAAACACGGCTAATTGCATTTAATATAAATTCAGCCTATAATACCTTTCCATTTAATTGCAATCGATATGCAATTAAGTGTTCAAAAACATTCAGTTTGCGCTTTCAATGTATGTTAAGATAAGTAGCTACACTTAAAGTATGCTTAAAGTTTAAAAGTATATTAAAGTGTACTTTTTCGCAAGGGAATTAAAAATATGTAATATTCCTAAGTGAGTAAAAATAATTTAATGATTATTATTAATTTTATTATTAATTTAATATTATTATATTATTATTATTATCTTTGAAATGTATAAGTATTCAGTTGCAAAAATGAAAGTAAAAAGTATGCTTCATTAGAGTAACTAAGTACTATTACTAAAATACTTCACAACTGGAGAGAACCTATAATACTGTGTGTTCATAAAATGACATTTGTTGAGTCCGTTTTAATAGCATAGCACTTTTAACAATACATACTGTGTTTCAAAGCAGTGTTACTAAAATGTGTGCCTGAAAACTGCCTGAAGGCTAATGTGTTAAGGAAAAACTCCCTAGATGGTCAAGTTTTAAAGGAAGAAACCTTGGGAGGAAAGTTGTAGCGTAACAAACAATCATAAAATGAAGTACTGAAGTACTCTGTCTTTTTCTGGGAGTTTTACTCTAAAATTGAAATTTGAAGAGTTTGAAAATCATCTTCAAGTTCAAATAATAGTCCAGACCAAGATGTCTTGAAGCTATACATTTACACAGACCTCCCGATTGCTTCAGTCATATCAGTTTGCAAGCTTCTCTTCTCTTTATTGCTCTGCAGTTGCAAATGCATGCCACCTCTTGCATGTGTACGTAGAGGAGAACGTTTCGTGTATTGTTTGGAAAAGAGAGCTGATGAGTAACAGTGTTGTAGAGACGACACAGCTTCTAGAGAGATAAGGACCTTCTACACAACAACAACCTTCATTAAGCACCTTTTAAGGCCATTAGGGGAGGCTTGAGCTGTTCGAGCCTCAGATAAACATCCCTCCTCTCTGTTTTGTTGGAGGAGGGAAGCCGAAGCATGTTTTGTCACAGAGACATTAATAATTCAAGATATTACATATTTTATCCCATACAGATACAACAGCCCTGTTGAAAAAATGAAGAATATGTTGTGTTTTGGATGCTGGTGTGCTTTATGTTGCCAGTAGATGCCTTAAAAAGAAACAGCGACTTGGATGCCTTGGAGAAGCTTTTGAACTTTATATGAGTCAACTGTGAAACTGCAGAATGTATTACAATACATTTATTGATACATTAAAAATATATATATTATAAATAGTTGACAATGATTTTTTTTAATAATGAACAAAGGTTCACAGATAATAATAATAATAATAATAATAAACTTTATTTTATATAGCGCCTTTAAAAGTTACATCTCAAAGCGCTTTACCAAGACATACAGAAAAAATACATTGAGATTAACATTCAGAGAGAAAAAAAAAAAAATTAAGAATAAAAAATTTAAAATAAAGATAAATAAATCACATATATGCTAACCAGAAAAATACGTTTTAAGAGAAGATTTAAAAACACTAAAGGATTCAGCCTGTCTAATTTCAATAGGGAGAGAATTCCAGAGTTTTGGCGCCACAGAAGAAAAGGCCCGGTCACCCATAGAGCGTAAACGAGTTACAGGAATAGTTAACAAGCCAGAATCAGAAGAGCGAAGATTACGCCTTGGGGTGTAGACAGTTAAAAGTTCTGTCAGATATTCTGGTGCTAAACCATGCAGGGCCTTGTAGGTAAGCATAAGAATTTTAAAATCTATGCGAAACCTGACCGGAAGCCAGTGCAAGGACTCCAAGATTGGAGAGATGTGCTCACTTGTCCTGGACCTTGTGAGGATTCTGGCAGCTGCGTTTTGAACATACTGTAATTTGTTTAGAGTTGATTTAGAGACCCCAGCAAGCAGAGCATTACAGTAGTCAATTCGAGAAAAGACAAACGTAATGATCAGTTTTTCGGCCACGGAGAAAGATAACATGGGGCGCAGTCTTGCAATGTTTCTGAGGTGAAAAAATGATACTTTAACCGTATTCTGGACATGAGGATCAAATGTTAAGTTTGAATCAAATATAACCCCCAGATTTTTTAATTTTGTTTGAAACTCCATAACAGAACCATCCATCTTTAAGTTTAAAATGCCAGCTTTACGTATTTGGTTGGGTGAACCAATCAGCATAACCTCAGTCTTGTCACTGTTGAGACAGAGAAAATTTTGTGACATCCATATTTTTACCTCCGATATGCAATGTTCAAGAAAGGCAACAGCCGAATTATCACCAGATTTTGAGTGAATGTAAATCTGAGTGTCATCTGCGTAAAAATGAAACTTAAGACCAAGGGATCTTAAAAATTGCCCAAGGGGAAAAATGTACATACTAAAAAGTAAAGGACTCAAAACTGAACCTTGGGGAACACCAAACTGCACTGAACCAATATTGGACCTGCATCCACCCAGGGACACAAACTGCCTACGGTCTGAGAGATAAGACTTGAACCAATTTAATGCAGTGTCAGTAACACCAAAAACAGTTTCCAACCGAGAGAGTAAAAGAGAATGGTCTACTGTGTCAAAAGCTGCGCTGAGATCGAGTAAAATCAGAATTGACAGAGAGCCCGAGTCAGCAGCAATTAACAGATCATTGGTGACTTTAACCAATGCTGTTTCAGTGCTATGCAGTTTGCGGAAGCCAGATTGGAGGGGCTCAAAAAGATTGTTTAAAGTAAGGTGAGTGTATAACTGAGAGGCCACAATTCGCTCAAGCACTTTAGCCAAAAAGGGCAAATTGGAAATGGGACGAAAATTATTGATGTTTACCCAGTCTACGTTGGGCTTTTTTGGTACAGGTGTTACAGCAGCGATTTTGAGTGCAGCAGGTACAACACCTGTGTTCAGTGAGTCATTTATTATACTCAAGACGACTCAAGACGACTAAGACAGATATGCATTTAATGTTGAAAAGCGCTGGAAACGTGATTAAATTCAGAAAGATGAACAAGAATAAACATTTTTACGAGAACAACATCAACACAATGCTCGTACACAGTGCATATAAAATGTTTTTAGCACTGAATACTTACAAGCAATGTGATTAAGGGTTGCTTAAGAAACACAAATCACAAATATATACTGGTTTAAAAAACTTTCCTACTAGAGGTTGCTAAAATTATACAGTATTAAGGTTCTTAAGGTATTTTTAAATATGAGTACAATGTAAACACATGTATCTACACAATAAGTGCATTGCATCAAAAGATTAACTGAAATTGAAAACAAGCATTAAGATTTTTTGTTTTTTAAAGAAAGTGTTTGTATTTTTTATTTCTCATATCTTTTTAGGTAACTGGTATCCGTCTCAGACAGGTTTGTTAAATAGTTTGCCAGGTCTTCTTAAATAAATGGAAAACCTACTTAGAGGTGTTCCACATCAATAAACAAGTCACAGTTTTCATGCAATATGGAGAGGAAGAATGATCTTTCTGAAGATGAAAAGCATGCATTAGTGCAATGTCTTCCAAATGCATGGAAAAAAAAAACCCTAATATTTTGCCTTAATCTCATTGGCAGGTTTAACAGTCCGATTGCCAGCTTTGTCCAGAGATCATGTGGCAGTCCGGGCCAATGTTGTGTCAGGAGACAAACGTCCAGAGATAAAGAGGCTGATGAAGCGGGAACAAACGGTAACACCTCCATGGTGCTGTTGAGGAAAGGTACATGCATGCATGTTTGTTTTTCTATAGCAGGAATGCATTGATTCTCGTAACATGCATGTCCAATGTAAAATCTTTGTTTGTTTTTTTATTTGTTCTCAGCTCCAGCAGGTTCAGGGCAGGAGTCTCCAGTAGTGATGGTGGATGAGCTGCTCATCTTGAGGCCACATCAGCTCTCATTCCCAGAGGCTGGACTGCGTGTCATGATCACACCGCATTTCTCTCCACGCACCCGTCTCACTATGGCTGGACGCATGCTCATCAGTGAGGTGAACTCCAGCATTCCACTTTATTTTCCATATTATACCATATATACCATTATTTTATATTTTTAAATGTTACATAATAAAGAGAATATCCCTTAAATTCCAATTCAGTTCCTGTATTTGCATTAAGGTAGTAAAGAGGATGCATGATTATTAACATTATTAGAGTACGTTCTATGAGAAAATACTTATATTTGAGTCTTTCTACTTCAAAATGTCATGCTTAATTCAATGTTACTTGCTGTTTCTTTGTAATTAATTGTGAAAGTTACTAGCAAGTGTAAAGTGTAGTAATAAAATCTATTATTTTGATTAATTATATGGACATATATTTTAGAGTTTATAAAACTTTGTTTTTTAAATATAAAAAAATAATGTGGTAGACATTTGTGGTGCTGGTTTACAAAATCACTGTTTAACTTGATGGATGCTAATTGTACTGAAGACAAATATTTCTAATCAATTATTTTATCATGCATATCATATGTTCTATATATCATATAGAATAAATAGGACAGTTTGTCAAAATTAATAATGTAGTTTTTTGTCACAAAACTTGCAAGTACAGTATAAAAATATTTTTTTTAAGTTATGAATAAAACATTAAAACAAAGAAACAAGAAAATACTATTTAAGTTCAAAATTTTATTTTTAATAACCCTGTAATTTAATAACCAACTGCCACTGAAACTAATGGCATGCCAGAATGTCAGTTCCTCTCTTTTCCTTTACTCTTTTCAGAGACAGAGACTGCTCAGAGAGAGTAAGATGAGCAGGACCTCAGTGAAGACATTCGGCTCTAGAGGGATAGTAAATGGAGGAAGTGTTGAAGCACAGCAAACACCTGAGGACACAGAAACGACGGATGGTAAGAAAGGAGTGAAAGTGGAGGTGGAAAACTCTCAGCCTGAAGAAGAGGATGAGGACGGGGATGAAATGTTCAAACCTCTCCATTTTCCTGGTTAGTACATGAAACCAGATTGAATGCAAATTATTAGTATTAAAGCGGTCATGAACTGCCGTTGTTTTTTATTTTGTACTGTTCTCTTAAGTCCACTTATAATGTTATCAAAATTTTTATGTTAAAATAATTTAGAAGTAATATGTTATTTTCTGTCCTGTTCTTGACCCCTGTTCAGAACGCTCTGTTTGAATCGGCATGGCAGGTTATAGACTTAGAAGTAAACGCCCACTGCTATGATTGGCTAGCAGTGTTTGACAGCGCACATTCCTCATAGATGGATGCTGTTGTGATTTAAGTAAAAAACGCATAAATGTGATGCAACCTAAGGAAATCCCACCACATGGTGAAATTTGACCTATTATAGGTTTTGATACCATAGCTTGAACGTAACAAAAGTTATGGCTATCTGAAGTTGGCTGATCACCATGATTTTCAGGAACAGAATTTTGAGAAAAACTGGTTTAAAGAGAGGCAATGAAAATAAAAGCACAACAGTCAAGTATCACAAGTAAAAGTCACTTTACTGTGGTAAAAGACTTATTTTAGTCACTGTACATGTTGTAAAAGATACAATATGACCCCAAGGACAACAAAACACTTGCAAACATTTGAACATTAAGTTTATATCTGTTCATAAAACATCACAGATTACAGCGTGCAGGCTATCTCCAATTCTTTTTCTGTTCTACTACTCTCTGGATTTGAAATGCATAACTAGACACAGTTCAGAACTGCAGCTTGTAGTTTTGTGTTCTAAACTTATAGTTTTATTTCACGCTGTCACTGTTTGAACAAAATGAAAGTAATGCATAGCATTAAAATGAAAATGGTGCTGGTCCCTTTAAGAACGAGAGCTCTGTCAAGAGCGCTTCTTCATTACACAAGCAGACTAGATAATTTCAGAGATGATAAACAAGATGTTATAGAATAATAATTTAATGAACCCAATTTTGACAAATTATATTTGACTTATTTTTGGAATTTCCTGAAAACGTCCCACTGTGACATCCGATGGGTTTTCCTAGATCACATCACAAATAATATATATCAAACGATCTGTAAGAAGTGACAAAGCAATAGTGACCACGTAATGAAAACAGTTACTCACTAATGTGTGTGTTGCGACATTACTGTCAGATCAAGTCGGCACAGCATCGTCTTTTAGTTTCAATCTTTCTGAAATTCTTTCTGAAAACGCCGAATTGTGCCTTGTTTGTAAACGAATCCGCTGTAAAATGAAGTCAACCAAGGACCAAGTTCTTACTGACGCAGTCTGGATCTTCATTAAAAATAAATTTTTTGGGGATCAGAAAGAAGGCAAAGCAAACACTGTTTTTCCACAACTTGGCACTGAACAGCATCTTGTTGTCTTCGGAGCATCTTTATCGTTTGGTTTCTGCATAGACCTGCGCATTCGCCTCTCTCGTAAACACTACATGCGTGAATCGGTGGGCGGGGCTAAACAGACAGTGATGTAGAAGCAGGCGTTGATCTTCTTCTGCGGAGCCAGTGCTTATCCACACTATTACATCATAAAGGGGCACATTCCACAAGCTGTCGTTATAATATGCTGCAAATGTAAACTGTTTTTAGACTAATGACAAAGTTTTGAGTTCTGAAACTTACAGGATGTTTTTATAGTACATTGACCTCTTATGTGCCAAAAGATCAAGGGAGTTTTGGTTTCTCAGTTCATGACCCCTTTAAAACATGGAGAAGGTTTTGCTTATTGGTTTATTCTGCTGCTTTTGGTGGGCCTTGAATCATATAATCTAGGAGAATCTCTAGTTACCTTTATCTAATATGTATACAACTGTATGTAATGTCAAGTCAAATCAAGTCACATTTATTTATATAGTGCTTTATACAATACAGATTATTTTAAAGCAGCTTCAAATGAAAATTTACTCACCCTCAGGCCATCTAAGATGAGTAGATTCTTCATAAGGACAGATTTGGAGAAATGTAGCATTGCATCACTTGCTCACCAATGGATGCTCTGCAGTGAATGGGTGCCGTCAGAATGAGAGTCCAAACAGCTGATAAAAACATCACAATAATCCACAAGCAATCCACACCACTCCGAAGAGACGACTTTTTCATTGGACAAGGCAGTATTATGGATAAAGACAATAGCAGCGTGTTTGTAACAAAACCATCAGGATGTTTTTAATTTCAAACTGTTACTTTCGGCTAAAATACGAGTCTATAATCTATAGTGAAGTGGTCTGGTCTGAATCAGGAGAGAAATCTGCACAGATCAAGCACAGTTTACAAGCCAAAACAGTCCAAAACAGCTTTAAACAAATATGTGGCTGGATTTTGAAAGACAACAGGAGATGGACTTTTTCACTTGAGGAAGCATTATGATGGATTATGGACTCGTATATTAACCAGAAGTAACTGTTTAAAGTTAAAAATGCCTTAATGGATTTGTTTCTTACAAACATGCACCTTTTGGCTTCACAAGATGTTAATTGATAGACTGGAGTGGTGTGGATTACTTGTGGATTATTGTGATGTTTTTATCAGCTGTTTGGACTCTCATTCTGACGGCACCCATTCACTGCAGAGGATCCATTGGTGAGCAAGTGATGTAATGCTACATTTCTCCAAATCTGATGAAGAAACAAACTCAACATCTTGAATGGCCTGAGAGTGAGTAAATTTCCAGCAAATTTTCATTTTTGGGTCAACTATTCCTTTAAGAAAGGACCATTATTGTCCGTCTCAGTAAATGTGTGTGTGTGTGTGTGTATATATATATATATATATATATATATATATATACATACATTCCCCAAAAATGTATTCAGAAGTAATCAAAATAATACTTAGAGAATGTCCTTTGGTTATTCAGCTTCTGTATCTTGTGTGCATTAGCGGGCTCCTGTGCGCGTCTGAAGTGGCTTGTGTCCTGGCCGCTGGCTGTTCTGCTGTATTACACAGTGCCTAACTGTGTTTTGCCGCGTTGGCATCGCTGGTTCATGATCACCTTCATTGCTTCAACCTTCTGGATTGCTATTTTTTCCTACCTCATGGTGTGGATGGTAAGAAAAAGGAGAAAAATAGACATTCTTATTAAGTATAGCAGTCTTTTTGTTCCATTAGTTGGTCGATTATGCTGATTTTTATCATTATGTGGTGTGTTTTGCAGGTCACCATCATCAGCTACACACTAGATATTCCTGATTACATCATGGGAATCACTTTCCTGGCTGCTGGCACTAGTGTACCCGACTGCATGGCGAGCCTCATAGTCGCCCGACAAGGTGTGTAACCTTTATATGCACAAAAAATATCTGTATGCATGCTTTTATCTTTAATATCATTCTGTATTTTAAAATGATATAATATCTATAATATCATTTGTTACCTAATACAAAAAAAAATTTTAAATTCCAATTCAGTGTCTGAATTTGACCTGAGGTAGCTGAGAGAATAATTTATAATTTAAAATGGACAATAAGGAAGTAAATTTCAGATGGATGAAATTCAAAGAACTTCATATAAATGCTTCAAGCAAGATTCATTTTTAACTAAGAAAAAAAGTTTGTCAAGATAACATTAATGTTGGCTTAAGAAAGCATGGGGAAAAAAATTCAAGTAGTTTTAAAATCTTGAAAGCATTCTGATATCGTGTTTTAGCATGTTTTAGCAAGTCGCTAGCATGTTTTAGAGCACTGCTAGCATGTTTTAGTATTTTGCTAGCATGTTGCTAACATGTAGCAGGTTGTTAACATGTTTTTAACACATTGTTAGCATATTAGAACGTTACTCGCATGTTTAAGCATGTTCATAGCATGTTGCAAGCTTGTTTTAGAATGTTGCAAGTATGTTTTAGCACATTGCTAGCACATTTTCACATTTTTCATCATGTTAACATTTAGCACATTGTTGGCATGTTGTTAGCTTTTTGATAGCATGTTTTAACTTGTTTTAGAACATTGCTTGCATGCATGTTTTAGAAAGTTACTTGCATGTTTTAGCATGTTTCAACATGTTGGCTAGCATCCTTTACCACATTTAGCATTTTTTTGTGTGTTTAACATGTTTCAGTATGCTGATAGCATGTTGTGATTGTTGATATGCAGTTGTGAATTGCTATGGTGTTCTGGGTGGTTGTTAGAGTGTTGCTATGTAATTGCTAGCATGTTTTATCATGCAGTTAGCTTGTCTTATGTTGTTAGCATTTTGATAGCTAGTTTTAGCACAATTGCCGTAATACTTTGGAGTATTTTAGCATTTTGATAGCATACTTTAACATGTTTGTGGCATGTTTTAGAACATAGTTAGCATGTTTTAGCATTCTGATAGCATATTTTAGCATGTTTCTAGCATGTTTTACATGTTTAACATGTTTTAGAACACTGTTAACATGTTTTAACATTTTTGCTGCTAACATGTAGCATGTTGTTAGGATGTTTTTAACATTGCTAGCAGATATTAGAGCATTACTATCATGTTTAAGCATGTTCATAACATGTTGCTAGCATGTTTTAACATGCTGTGAGCTTGTTTTAGAATGTTGCAAGTATGTTTTAGCACATTGCTAGCACATTTTCGCATATTTCATCATGTTGCTAACATTTTAGCACATTGTTAGCTTTTGATAGCATGTTTTAAGATGTTGCTAGCATAAACATTGTTAGCATTTTAAGATGTTGCTAGCTTGTTTTAGCATGTTATTTGCAAAATGCATTACATTTGGGTTCTGTTTTGTGTCTCAGGAATGGGGGACATGGCAGTGTCAAACTCCATCGGCAGCAATATCTTTGACATCCTGCTGGGACTGGGCTTCCCCTGGGCTCTGAGGACGCTTGTAGTAGACCATGGATCAGCAGTGAGCGTTTGACTTATTTTACTGTTTGTCCAGTGCAGATGCAGTGTTCCCGTTCTGACCGCTCTGTGTCTTTTGTCAGATATTCATCAATAATAAAGGCCTGGTCTATTCTGTCATCCTGCTGCTCGCATCAGTCTTCCTCACGGTGAGTAATGCCGACCCATAATCACAACATACAAGAACACACACCAGAGGCTCTCAACCATATTTGGTCTGCAGCCCGTTTTGGGGTCCCAGAATTGTTAAGACCTCACAGGCTTAATTGACCCTTCGCAAAGAGCTTGATCTGACCAATCATAATGGCGAATCCGCCATTTTGTCCGACAAACAAATCAGACGGGAGAGTAGAGTAACTTCGGTGGACTAGCAAATATGAAAAGATGATCGGTTCACGTGCTTCTTGAACTGAGGTGCTACAGCGATCTGTGATGACACATTAAAGAGCCACAAAAAAGTATTTGTCTGAATTTCATAAAAAAATGACAAAATTTGAAAGCTAAGACCTTGTTTCATACCAGAAGTAACCTGCTCAGTCTTGTCTGTCGTTGTGTTGTTAGTTTCCTCTTTGCTCTGTGTAACGAGGTTAAGATTGTTTTATTTCACTAGATTTTCCTGTTTATGCATTCAATGCTGATCTATAATTGTTTAAATCAGTTTTTGTAAAATACATTAAAAAGGGTCTGTAAGGAGGTGATGGTTTCACCTTTCCCCCCCCCCTCTCTGTTAACAACAAAATGGTTCAGTCCAGGCAGCCATACCTGTTGTATTGTTCTTTTAGCGGTCTTTTCCTTCTCTCTCCTGAACGGAAGAGCGTTACTGATGTGTGAGCTGAAGCTGTTGTGACGATCTGTCTATATAAAAATATATTCTCTATGCAGACCCAATCCAGCGCTCTCCTGTTGTTATTTACTCTGATACTCAACACAACGCAGACCACAGAAGTATTCGGTTACATCTGCGATGTAATTTTTTTACTGCGTTAGAACATGATGTGTAGTGTGAGAGAGGCATGGCTTGTCGGACATAGCAACAGTAACTAAGGAGGGCGGGTTTTTGCGAAGGGTCATTTGGCAAATTAGTTTTAAGATCTAAAAATATTCCATAAAAGATAGACGAATAGTTCATAGAAATCTACACTGAGCTCATCTCACATGGACCACTGGCTTACAGAGAGGTAATATTTGAACAAAAATGTCATCATCAAATTGTAATGTAGACATTTAGACAGTGTAGTTTAGAAAATATAATGTCATTTATATAAGGATAAACAGTAAAAATACACACCAATATTTAATGTTTTAACTGACTGAAATATTATATTAATTTAATTATTATTTCAGTTAAATATAAAATATAATTAAATATAAAAATATAATTTTAAATATATACAAACTATACATTTAAAATACAATTAAATTTTAAATATAAAATTAAATTTTTAACAATTAAATTGACTATAAATTTATTTATACAATTTACAGAACTCATGAGGTATTAAGATAAGCTGTCAAACATTTTGAACACATTTCAGCCATCTATCCCAACAAACTTTTATCATTGTCCATATTAGTGCAGAATAAGTTGTAGTATTCACGCACTAGGCTGTTTGCAGTGCTGAAAATAACATCTGTAACACATCTCGCCTCATATGGATGACGGCAATCGATAGTGAAACTGCTGACCTGCGATTTATAAACATTAGACCTAAAATTATAATGTAATATTAATCAGATAAGGCATGTTTTAAAGGGGTCATATGATGCAATTTCAAATTTCCCTTTCTCTTTGGAGTGTTACAAGCTGTTTGTGCATAGATAAGATCCTTGAAGTTGCAAAGACTAAAGTCTCAAAACCAAAGAGATATTCTTTATAAAAGTTAAGACTCTGCCAAGCCCCCCTAAAACGGCTCGTTCAGACACGCCCCCACATGTCTACGTCACTGTGTGGGAAGATTTTCATAACACCGCCCGAATGTATACGCAAAGAAAGAAGGCGGAACTTTTATTCTGGCTGTAGTATTGTTCCTGCCGCCGGCGCCATGTCCTGGAGACACTGTGTTTCATTGTGAAAGAGAAACTACTTTGTTTGGGCTTCCAAAAGAGGACACAACTAGAAATCAGTGGTTAAGTTGTATTTACAACACTGTTCCAGAACAGTACAACGCAAATATTGGAGTGTGTGCAGCACATTTTACGGAGGACTATTTCCTGAACTTGGAAGCTACAATGCTGGCTCGCACAAAGGCTGTTTCTATAAAGTGGGGCAATTCCAACTTTGAAAGGACAGTCTGGCGCTTCTGACCACTGTAAGTACATTTCTGCCACTGACGATTCAAACGCGAGTTTTGAGCAGTGTAGAGTAGTGCTTGTTGTTTGTTGTTTCTCCGATCACAAATGCAGACATGGTAATGTTGGTAAAAGACAGTATAAGTCATTATAATCAGTAATTATGTCCCCACTGGATGCAACAAATGCCTCGTTTATAATGGGTTTTATTGTTTTTGTCTCGTCGCGCCGGGACACGGCATCACAATACGGTGAGGGGCGTAACATTTCCGTCTCACGCTTGAGGTATTCGGCCAATCACAACGCACTGGATAGCTGGCCAATCAGAGCACGCCTCGCTTCTCAGAACGATGAGCTTTGTAAAAATTGATGCGTTTCAGAAAGGCGGGGCTTAGAGGAGCAACAATAATGTACAGTATGTGGAAAACAATGTTTTTTTTTACTTTAAACCACATGAACACATTGCATTACACCAAATACACAAAATAATGTTCTTTTTAGCAACATCGTATGACCCCTTTAATATGCTGGTAGGAAAACGTACATCACCATCTGCTGTCGGAAATGGGAAATGCATCCTGTCTGACCAGAAGTAGGAATAAAAATTAATGACCAAAAAGTGGCATTTTAAAAGCAGAGGCAATGAAATCCCTCAGTCGCACCCTCATTACACACATACACAATGCTCTTTGTGTCCATGTTGACTCTGTGTGTGTCTTGTAGGTCCTGAGTGTGCATCTGAACGGCTGGAAGCTGGATCGGAGACTAGGTCTTGGTCTCATGTTTCTTTACTCCATCTTTCTACTCTGCTCCATCCTCTTCGGTCAGCTCTAGAGGCGTCACACTTCTTGTTTTGGTTTCATTATTATAGTGCTTTTACTGTGGATCAGGTACTAAATCTTGGCTGATTTCATGTCTATGTACAGTGTAGCAGCAAGAGGAAATTTTGTGCTCTACAGAAACAACCTCAGAATGGTTTTCAAGATCCGGTCAGTCCTTTGTTCTGTCCGCAGCAGGAACGGATAAGGTTTTTGAATGACTAATTAAGCACTGCTTCAAGGTTTACTGTATAACATAATGGTTTCTGTCTTTAGTTGACCCAAGATGCTGATGACTTACAAGAAGTATTATTATTGAAGTATGACAGTCAGACACTGTTTAGCTCCTTATGATTTCAGTAATTCTTCTTGATTCAGTAATGTTTTACCCTTGTGAAAAATAAGTAAATTTTAGTACACTTTTAAAAAGAGTACTTATTTTGGAAGTAACATACTTTAATATACTTAAGTGTGAGCTGAATGTAATGTTTTCAGACACTTAGTTGAATGTTATTTGCAATTATTGAAACTGATGTTGTTTAAATTTATATTAAATGCAATTAGTTGAACTTTAGAGTGGTTTTGACCTGCTTAAATAGGACACATCTTATGTAATTTCAGAATTACTTCTGTTGTCTTTAAAATATGGTTGAAGTTTAAAGTATTTAAGTATATTTCTAATTACACATTTATAATGACGATGTTACAATCTAATACATTCAAAAATATATATTAACTTTAAATGCAATGTTGAATAACACTGCATTAATATTATCTGCAAACAGTTTTTCAAAAATATGCTTTTGAGATTTGAAATATACTACAAGTGCACTCTGAAAACAGTTTCTTCTTCACAACTTCTTTTCATAAGGGTAGCCCCGTTGCTGTGTTCTGATTGGCTGAGATGCATTGCAAGAGCACCAATAGAGAGTATAACAGCACTGGGACATTTCACAGTTTGTATTACTCTCCCAATCTGCGTTCACAATGTTGCAGCTTATGTATGCGGCATCCCTCCCTATTTAGGAAATGAAAAACCTGTAGTGGAGCTGGAGCAGAGTGATTACAAAAAGCCTGAAGGGAAATCTCTGTTGTTCAGCCTTAAGTCTGTTTGTTACTTGGTGACTTGCGAACGTAAAGGAATAGTTCACCCAGAAATGAAAATGTGCTGCAAATTTACTCTCCCTCAGGCCGTCCAAGAGGTAGATGAGTTTGTTTCTTCATCAGATTTGTAGCATTATATAACTTGCTCACCAATGGCTCCTCTGCAGTGAATGGGTGCCGTCAGAATGAGTCCAAACAGCTGATAAAAACATCACAATAATCCACAAGTAATCCACAGCACTCCAGTCCACCAATTAACATCTTGAGAAGCCAAAAGCTGCATATTTGTAAGAAACAAATCCACCATTATGTTTTAACTTCAAACCCTTGCTTCCAGCTAAAATATGAGTCCTCTATTCATAATATTGCTTTCTTCAGAAAGCTCTATTGTATTGTATTGTTCTGACAAAAATACAAAAATGACCAAAAAGGAACATATTCCTTAAACTACTGCACACACAACAACACAAATAGCCTTAAATTGTTTCTTTAATTATTGCATGTTTTGATGAAAATCTAATCATTTATTTGTGAATTTTAGAGCTAGTTCACCCAAAAATGAAAAATCTGTCATTATTTACTCACCATAATGTCGAACCAAACCTGTACGACTTACTGTCTTTTGTGGAACATAAAAGAAAATATTTTGAGAAATGTCTCAGTGCTTTGTTTTTGTCCATACAATGAAAGTCAATGGTCTCCAAAACTATTTGGTTAACAACATTCCTCAAAATATCTTCTTTTGTTATAGATTAATTTTTGGGTGAACTATCTCTTTAAGAATCAATCAACACTCAGCACACAAAAGTAAACTAGTATAGCGGACTATTAAAGTTTACTAGTTAACTTTTGCTGTGGATATAAGACATCATTTGAAATGACAATTGTTAAGTGAACAGAAAACTCAGTAAATTGCTGTTGACTGATGGTAATGTAATCAATATGTCAGCATGTAGTCCATGAAAAAGTAACTGTACTCTGATTACTTGTTTGTTTTTTAATTGTACTCTAATTACAAGCACTTGGTTTTGTAATCAGATTATGTAAAAGCACTGGTTATATAAAGATTGTTTATTTCCTGTAGTTATTGACCAAGTAATCACGTTGTGGTAATTCTGTCTTTAATCTGTTTGCACTGACTGTAGCAATACTTCATAGAGACTGATGATTTGTCTTTGATGATTCATGTACGTGTGAGAATATCTGTAGAAACATAATAGTTCTTTTAGCGATAAACTAATATATATTTAAACAACAACAGCAACAACACAGGTTTGCCTGTAAGTAGTAGTAATTTAATGTGACTGTATTTTTGATAGTTGTTTTTTGGATGTTTTTAAAAAGAGGTTTGTAACTGGTTGTTATAGAATATAATACATGTGTGCCAAATTACAGATCTTCCCCCTAAAAATGGTTCATTTTAATATTTGTAAATGGAAAATACAATGTTTATATAGTATTGAAAAAGTTATATAGAGAATATTTAGGGTTATTTGTTATTTATATAGAATTAGACCTGTTTGTTATTATGTATGAGAGTACACAAAATGAAATATTTACTGTCTATATTTAACTACGATTTGTCTAGTTTTATAAATTCTAGTTCAAGTGTTTTTAATATTTCTATATTATTACAAACAAATGGATATGGTATGAGTAGTGTTGTGTGTTAGACTGGAGGGAAATCAGTGAGTCTAACAATAATGTCTACTCTATACTCTGCAAAATATTTTTGAGACCTCCAACTATTGACGTCCACATCTTTTAAAATAAAGAGATATACGGTTGTACATTTTCACTATTGATACCAATTCGTATGTAGATAAGCAGTCTGTGACTTCTGTTTTGTGAAATTCTACTAATTTTGTCACTAATGGTGGACAGGGGAAAATCAAATGCTTCATGGCTTTTCCAAAAAGGTTTGCTGTACAAAAAAAAGTCTGTTCTCGTGTGCAATAAAATGTGCAATAATAAGAATGAGAGGTTCTGTCCAGTGTTATTTTATCATCATCGAGCTACTAATGTTTTATTAATAGTTTAAATGAGTTTTTATTTTTATATTTTCAGTATTCATTTTAATTGTAATAATTTTGTCATTTTTTATATGTCTATATAGTTTTTAAGTTCTATTTAAACTCCTGTTTATTCTGAAGCAGGGCCGTTTCTAGCCAATATGACGCCCTAGGCGAAATCCCTGTTGGTGCCCCCCCAAATTATATATATATATATATATATATATATATTTTTTAATTCTTTTCAGACACCAGTTTCTTGTCACATTCAAATTGGTTGTCATAGTAACGACACTAATTTGTGGAGATTGAGTTCCACAAATCTGAATGCATTATTTGTAAATTGACTTAGGATAAACATTTTGCACAATTTATTATCTGTAATATCATTGTGTTGCCACTAGATGCCTGTATAGCCCTATGTAACAATCCCTAGTAGCTAAGACATTGCACATAATTTACACATAAATCACACATAAATTAATTTTATTACATTTGGATTTGGATACATGTTTAGATACTATCAATGGCTACTTTTTGTCTTTATCTGTTTTTTGTTCAATTGTTTTGTTGTTGTTGCTTGAAACATTGATTTAAAGTGTCAGTTATT
This sequence comes from Tor tambroides, assembly GCA_021397915.2. Classification (NCBI taxonomy): domain Eukaryota; kingdom Metazoa; phylum Chordata; class Actinopteri; order Cypriniformes; family Cyprinidae; genus Tor; species Tor tambroides. Next base: position 205,278 of record JAFVLL020011504.1, read on the forward strand.
GCATTATTATTTCAGTCAAACCTATAAAACCCTTTGTTGCCCCAAACTACATATAAAAGCCTGATCAGTGGCATAAAAGTAATCAATGCAGCTTAATCCTTTGCTACTCATTAACGCGTGAACTTCCCCTTTAAATAACGTGACGCTCTGCCCTCTGTGTATGACTTAAGTGCTGTGTTAGAAGTGAATGAATTGATTCAGCATTTCGACACCTCCATAAGGATGTATTAAACTCGACAAAGCGGTTTAATAAAGGATGTATTGATCTCGTGAATTAGCGAATTTTACTATACCAATATTTTTTAATTGGCTGTTAAAGTTTATATGGGAATATTACATGACACGCTGATCCTTTAACAATGCATTGGCGCAAAAACGCACACCTTTTGGACAAATCTCACAACATGATTTATCAACTGCCACAAATACTGCCTAAACAAAATACTGATTTTGTGCACTTTATTTACTAAAAATATTTTAAATTGGCCTTTGAGCTTAGCTTTACTGCATGGCAAAAAAAAATAAAAAATAGCGTTACCTTGCCAAAGCACTGACAGCGCCCCTTGATCTAATGGCGTTGATGAGCTCTCCAAATGCAAGCATGCAACAATCAGGCAGCAATTGACAGCGCTATGATCCAGTGGCATACAGGCATCGTCAGATTGACAGTACTCTAGGCCAATGATGTTGGGGATCCAGTGGGGGCGGCAATCATATTTCAGGGTGACCGTGCCACTCCCTGATAAAATGTAGTCCCAGTACGTGCGCTCATTGGCACCCCTTCAGCTGGTGGCGCCCTAGGTGACCGCCTAGCTCGCCTATGCCTAGAAACGGTACTGCTCTGAAGCCTGATTTTTTCACATTCATGTAGCTTCACAAACAAATGGTGATTCAACCTGCCAAAAGGGGTGGAGCCGACTGCTATATATGTTGGCTCAGAGCGTCATTCATCAGAATTTTTCTCCTTCAGCGTGAAGATCATCTCTCTGCTAGAATCTGAAGAAAGAAGTCTAGAAGCCAAAGAAGCTTGAAGAAAAGCCACTACTTGCCATTGAAGGGCCCCAGCAGAGGAAGGGCGCCTCTAAACAGCACTTCCCAAGCGGCCATCCGGTGACTAAAAAAGAAAAAAAGACAGATCGTTCTCACTGCGAGAGTCTCACCCTGCTTCGCTCGCAGATTGCCTTCTTTAATGAAGGCGGTCCTCCCTCGTCTGCTCGCCACACTCTAAAAAACACTGGGTTAAAAACAATCCAAAAGAATCTTTGACAGGAGTCTTTACATCTCTCTGCGAGAGTGACTAATAGCATTTTGGAGGCAAGAGATCCATCTACTAGATGCCTCTATGCTCTAAAGTGGTCAGTCTTTTCTGACTGGTGTGCAGCACGGAATGCAGATCTGTCCTCTTGTGATGTGTCATCTGTATTAACCCTTCAGCAGGAGCTGCTGAATAAGGAATGCACCCATTCCACGCTCAAAGTATATGTGGCAGCCATCACGGTGAATCACGCTCTCGTGACTGGCCAGTCAGTCGGCATAGATGACCTTGTCATTAACTTTTTGAGGGGAGCTTGGAGATTGAATCCACCTCATCGTCATACTCTGCAGACCTGGGAATTATCCATAGTCCTCCCTTCGAGCTGCTCCAGTCCTCCTTCCTTTTGCATCGGTCAAGCGAGTGGGCGACCTGCAAGCACTGTTGGTCAGTGCTTCGTGCCTTGAGTTTGGGCCTAACGACTTTAGGGTCGTCCTCAAACCAAAACACGGCTATGTGCCTAAAGTGCTTTCCACTCCGTTCAGAGCACAAGTCATTAACCTAGCTCTTCCTAATTCAGAGGATGAACAGGGTCCAAATCCACTCTGCCCGGTTCGAGTTCTTAGTGTATGTTGAGCACTCTGGCCCGTTTTGGCACTCAGAGGATCTCTTTGTTTGCTTCGGAGGCCTTTCTAAAGGACTCAGTGTTGCCAATTTAGCAATTTTGTAGCTAGATTTAACGACTTCCCCACCCCTTTTGAGACTTTTTTCAAAGGTTTAGGGACAAATATAGCAACGTCTTGGACAAACCTTATCTAAGTTCTCATCTTGCCCACTGATCTACAGGTGCATCTCAAAAAATTAGAATGTCGTGAAAAAGTTATTTCAAAAAGTGAAACTTTCATATATTTTAGATTCACTGCATGTAAAGTAAAACATTTCAAAAGTTTTTTTGTTTTAATTTTGATGATTAGAGCTTACAGCTCATGAAAGTCAAAAATCAGTATCTCAAAATATTAGAATATTTACATTTGAGTTTCAATAAATGACCATCCCTACAGTATAAATTCTGGGTATCTCTTGTTCTTTAAAACCATAATAATGGGGAACACTGCTGACTTGGCAATGATTCAGAAGACAATCATTGACACCCTCCACAAAGAGGGTAAGTCACAGAAGGTCATTACAGAAATGTGTGGCTGTTTACAGAGTGCTGTATCAAAGCAAAGTTGACTGGAAGGAAGAATTTGGGTAGGAAAAGGTGCACAAGCAACGGGGATGACAACAAGCTTGAGAATACAGCCAAGCAAAGCTGATTCAAACACTTGTGAGAGCTTCACAAGGAGTGAACTGAAGCTGGAGTCAGTGCATCAAAAGTCACCACACTCAGACGTCTTCAGGAAAATGGCTACCAAGCCACTTCTGAACCAGAAACATCGTCAGAAGCCTCTTACCTGGGCTGTGGAGAAAAAGAACTGGACTGTTGCTCAGTGGTCCAAAGTCCTCTTTTCAGATGAAAGTAAATTTTCATTTCATTTGGAAATCAAAGTCCCAGAGTCTGGAGGAAGAGTGGAGAGGCACAGAATCCAAGCTGCTTGAAGTCTAGTGTGAAGTTTCCACAGTCAGTGATGATTTGGGCTGCCATGTCATCTGCTGGTGTTGGCCCACTGTGTTTTCTGAAGTCCAGTCAACGCAGCCATCTACCAGGAAATTTTAGAGCACTTCATGCTTCCTTCTGTTGACAAGCTTTATGGAGATGCTGATTTCATTTTCCAGGAGGACTTGGCACCTGCCCACACTGCCAAAGGTACCAAAAGCTGGTTCAATGACTATGGTGTTACTGTGCTTGATTGGCCAGCAAGCTCGCCTGACCTGAACCCCATTGAGAATGTATAGGGTATTGTCAAGAGGAAGATGAGAAACACCAGACCCAACAATGCAGATGACCTGAAGGCCACTATCAAAGCAACCTGGGCTTCCATTACACCTGAGCAGTGCCACAGGCTGATCGCCTCCATGCTACGCCATATTGATGCAGTAATTAAAGCAAAAGGAGCCCCTACCAAGTATTGAGCGCATATACAGTAAATGAACATACTTTCCAGAGGGCCAACAATTCACTAAAAATGTTTTTTTTTTTTTTTAATTGGTCTTATGAAGTATTCTAATTTGTTGAGATAGTGAATTGGTGGGTTTTTGTTAAATGTGAGCCTAACCCAGACAGCAAGCAGTGTCGGCCCAGATCCGGCCCACATCTGGCCCGCATGGATTTCACACGGGCCAGATGTGGGCCGGATCTGGGCCAAAACTGTTGCTGTCTGGGAAATCATCACAATTAAAAGAACCAAAGACTTAAACTACTTAAGTCTGTGTGCACTGAATTTATTTAATACACGAGTTTCACAATTTGAGTTGAATTACTGAAATAAATTAACTTTTCCATGACATTATAATTTATTGAGATGCACCTGTATATTCATCTTTATATACATCAGTGAATTTGCCATTATACCAGCTACCAGTTTTAGCTACTTTCAATTGAAAGCAGTTGGCAGTGCTGAAAGGGCTGCCAGTTATGAAGCAGAGACTAACTTGCTGGAAAGTTGACACTATAGCCTTGGCTTAGCACCTCAGCAGGCTTACAGTGTTCTATCGGAGTGAGGGCTCACTCCACCAGAGGAATGGCCTCCTCCTGGGCTTGGTCCAGCTGAGTTTCAGTTAGTGATGTATGTGTGGCAGCCGGCTGGTCTTCACTGTCCACCTTCACCAGACTTTATAACCTGGATGTCCCTGCCCTTCAGGCACGGATTTTGTCTGCTTAATTCATCTAATCCCCTGTATAAGTGGAGAAGGTCTTGTTATGTAGATCCCAAGCCAACATCCTGGGATCTACATAACAAGACCTTCTCCACTTAAAAGCTCATGTTTTTTAGGAGCCCTCATTATGAGCTCTCCGGGGCTGGACTTGCTTATAGCACTGCACTATTGGATGCATTCCCCATAAGTGTACAATGCAATGGGAGAGACTGTTCAAAAGGGAATGCTCTGGTTACATTAGTAACCTCAGTTCCCTGAGCAGTAAAATCAACAGCAGTAAAGTCAATTGAACTCTGTACTATTGTTCCTCACAGCCTCATTTTTATTTCGCCCTAAGGTGTGGTGTTGACTCTTTTTAAGTTTAGAACAATTTTTAAAACTATACCTTTATCATTGTGGTGTGACCAGGTCTTCAGGCATGTTGTATAAGTACTGTTTGTACTATGTTAACCTCTTTAATCCAACATTTCATTGAATGTGACTCCACACAGGCTCATGCTTCTAGTGTTAATACAGAGGTCGAAATGAAAACACATTCACACAATATATGTGAATCTGGTATGATGAGGTCAAATTCAATTCAAGATGTTGTCTTCTTAACTATGTTAATGCAACCATATATGACTTTTAAAGACCTGCAACCTATTTTTGGTTTGTGACTTCACTGCCATTGGCCTATGACAGTAGAAAGAAAAAACTGTTTTGAAAGTACATGAATCTAAGCAACAGCATCAACACACATTAGAGACGTTTTATGAGGTCTGACAGCCAGAGTCTCACCTGGATCAGATGATGATCAACACAGGAACATGAACACGGCTCTGGGAATCATCAGTGTTCAGGCACTTCAGCTGGACTCTTTCAAATAAGCGCTGGGTGCTGGATGAGGGCACATTCACTACAGGCCTTCTGTGATACACTACCACTCTAAAGTTTGGGGTAGGTTTTGTATGTATGTATTTATCTATGTGGTCAAGTCAAGTCATGTCAAGTCACCATTATATGTATAGCGCTTTTTACAATGCAAATTGTGTCAAAGCAGCTTTACAGTATTTAATATAAGTATGTATCTATTTATTTAAATTAGAAATGAATTAATTTTATCCAAAAGGATGCAAAAGTGTAATTGAAGACATTTATAATAGTTATGAGAGATTTCTAAGATTTCTAAATGCTGTTTTAACTTTCTAATAATCAAAGAATCCTGAAAAAAAAAACAGTTTCTACAAAAATATGAAGCAGAAAAACTCTTTTCAACTTTTTTGTTTTAAGAGCAATGTAAAGACAACATAAAAATCTCAGGACTGAAATGCTCGTCTGCATCCAGCACCAATTTTTTTTTGTGGGCATTTTGCACACACTCAGGACATTAGCACCAACACAGATGCACTAGCGCCCCCTGTTGACAATCAGTCTGATGGAGAAGGAAAATAAATGGACAGTTACATGGTTGCATTTTTTTCTTCTGGAAACACACACACACACACAAAATTTATTTTTTATTTTTTTTTATTTGGAATTATCTTTTTTTTCTGTCCACAAGTCTGTTGAGTCCCAGTACAATGTTGTTTTGGACCCCATTGACTTTAATTGTGTGGACAAACACAGTTCTTAAAAACATTGTCTTTCCCAAAAGTTAATCATTTAGACAACATAATTCGTAGATAACATTTTCATTTTGGGGGGAACATCCATTAAAGAGACAGGATGTAGAACAATGATGTAATTTAAGTCACTAACACTAATAAAAGTTCATTTTAATTATCAACCCTACTCTACATAGGTTTGCCTAGTTAGCCTCTGTTGGAAGATGCTCCTCCACGTATAACAAAAAATAAAGCAACATACAGATTGCAAATATTTCTTATAAAAGCGAGAAACTCAGTTTATTTGTCCTGGTCTGCTGCCTTTGAATTTGCAACTCACTAGTAAAGGAGTAAATATGTTACATACATACATATAACTAAACAAATAATAGTTGTAAATAAATCAATAGAGATTATTGGAGTATATGTTACATGATAACACTACTTCAGTTTTCTACTTAAAAAATTTGGTTACACTTTAATGTGTCCTTGTTAGTGTAATTACACATTTAAGTAGGCCTACTGAGTAATATTAACAACATATGCCTACTACAGTGCCTTGTGAATATTCATACCCCTCCATTTTTTTCACGTTTTATGTTGCTGCCTTATGTTAAACTGCTTTAAATTACTTTTTTTCCACATCAATCTACACTCCACACACCATAATGACAAAGCAAAAACAGAATTGTCACAACTTCGTAAAGTTATTAAAAATAAAAAAACTGAAATAAGTACATTGCATAAGTATTCATACCCTTAACTCAGTATACTTGCCTGAAGCACCTTTATAGCCTCAAGTCTTTTTTTGTTTGATGCGACAAGCTTTGCACATTAGCATTTGGCAATTATCTGCCATTCTTCACCTCACCTGTTCACCTCTCAAGCTCTGTCGGGTTGGATGGGGGCAGATGCACATTTTCAGGTTTCTCCAGAAATATTTGATTGGGTTCAAGGCCAGGCTGTGGCTGGGGCACTCAAGGACATTCACAGAGTTGTCTATAAGCCACTCTTGCTGTGTGTTTAGGGTCATTGTCCTGTTGGAAGGTGAGTCTTCTGCCCAGTCTGAGCTTCTGAATGATCTGGACTGGGTTTCATTAAGGCTATCTCTATATTTTGGTGCTCTGAGCTTGTCTTCTACTCTGATGAGTCCCTGCCGCTGAAAAACAGCCCCACAGCATGAAGCTGCTACCAGCACACTTTACTTTGTGATGGTACTCTGCAGGTGATGAGCAGAGCTGGTTTCCTTCAAACATGATGCTTAGAATTGAGGTTCATCAGACCAGAGAATCTTGTTTCTCAGAGTCTGAGGGTCTGTCAATTTTTTAAATTTGCAAAGATGTTAAAAACCTGTCTTTTGCTTTGTCATTATGGTGCATGGAATGCAGATTGATGTGGAAAAAAAGTAATTTAAAGCAGTTTAACATAAGGCAGCAACATAAAATGTGAAAAAAAATGAAGGGGTATGAATACTTCTGCAAGGCACTGCATATGTTTAAGGTTAGGATTAGGGTTTGTCCTAGGATTACTTGCATGTAATTATGCATAATTATTATAATAGTAGTGTACATAACGTTTAACAAGGACACCTTGTGACGATCTGACATCTTAAAAATTTTTCATTTTTATGCAATGAGTTGTGATTTCTTTGTACTTGCCAAATTTACTATTAATTTCTCAGTGAAAACTGTTTCTACACTATATTTTTTCAGTGTACTAAGTATTTTTTCCTGCCATTACAAATGAACCTCCTTGACTCCAATAAATCAATTCAAACAGAGAGAAAGGTAAAGATAGTGTTTTATTAGTTCTTTTATTTAGTCTTGGTTTATCTGGAAAGTTGAGTCGATCCCATGCTGTGTCTCCATGAGTACACGGGTGCTTGTTGGCTTCAGGCAGAATTGACAGTAGTACAAATCAGATTCAAGTTACATGTACTGAAGAAACAGAAGAAATACATGAGGATGCAGACAGAAGAGAGAGAGAGAGAGAGAGAGTCAGACCCAGAGTAGATACACAAAGAAATCCTGGCAACACTTTAGAAAAGTCTCATTTGTTAACATTAGCTGAATATTTGCTGACTTTAACTTTACAGTGTCCTTGTTACACATTCCTGTAATTACTATAGTAATAACAGTATTGTGCACAATTACAAAAACTAACCTTAAATTCTATAGTAAATAAATGCTAATTAATATTACACAGTACTTAATTGCATAATAACAGTGTAATAAGGACACCTTAAAATAGTGCAATCAATTTTTCTAGCATTTACGAATGTTCATTTTTTCATGTTAATATGATCGCATTAACTATAACGTGATTTTAAAAATGTAGTAGTAAGTGTTAAAATTGAACTATGATTAATGAATGCTGTTTAAGTATTGTTCATTGTTAACTCGTGTTAATATTAACAAATAAATCCTTATTGTAAAGTGTCACCAAAATCCCTAACTAGAGTTTCACTTCATATCCAACTGAAGGAAAACTAATGCATCTTGCTTGTTTTGCATCTCATCTTGAGAAATGTTTTTTTCCTCCCTTAAAAGCCTCCTATTTATGGCTTGATAGCAATATTTCTGCAGCAGCAGCAGCCTTTGAATAACGGTGAGGCGAGGGTTGCATTCATTTCCTAAAAGCGTTATAGTTATTGACCCATTGTCACCGACCACATCACACCATACCACAGACAGAGAACCTGCTGACAAAAAGTGTAAAAAAAAAACCCCAAAAAAACAACATTTCACTTTCAAAGAAATGTTTTGAGGGTGAATTTATGATAAATGGCTTGAGTTTCTACTCCTCAAGAAAATACAAATAAATGCCTCCAATAATGACCACTGAGCTCAACAACTGACAAAACAACACTATTAAAGAAATATGCAAATGCAAACTTATTTAATAAAAGCGTGATTCTCAAGGATCTTGCAACCGGTAATTAAACCAAACCTTACAGAGGAAATTCTCCATTCTGGCCTCATACAATCATATAAGATCTAAGTGAATAGTTAATTAAAAAACACTTAAGATAAAAAAAAATAAAAAAAATAAAACCCCCTAAAAATATACACTACCGGTCAAAAGTTTGGAATAATTTGTATTGTTTGTGAAAGACGACGTCTCGTCTGTTCAATAAGACTGATGAAAAATACAGTAATACTGTGAAATATTATTACAAGTTGAAATAACTTTAAACAATTTTAAATATATTTTAGGATGTAATTTATTCATTAGTCCAGTCTTCAGTGTCACATGATCCTTCAGAAATCATTCTACTATGCTGATTTGCTGCTCAGTTATTACCGGTGCTCAATCATTAATAATTCATTATTAATAATTAACGATTCCGGTGCTGAATATTTTTGTGGAAATCACGATTTCTATTTTTTTTTCCAAAATTCTGTTGTGAATAGAAATTTCAAAAGAACAGCATTTATTTGAAGAAAAACATCTTTTATAAAATTATAAATTCTCTCACTTTTGATTAATTTAATGTGCCCTCCTTGAGCACAAGTAATTCACCATTAATAATAACTGAGCAGCAAATCAGCATATCAGAATGATTTCTGAAGGATCATGTGACACTGAAGACTGGAGTAATGATGTTGAAAATACAGCTTTGATCACAGAAATAAATTACATTTTATAATATATTCACATAGAAAACAGCTATTTTAAATTGTAATACTGAACTGTTTTTACTGTATTTTTGAACAAATAAATTCAGCCTTGGTGAGCAGATGAGACTTCTTTCAAAAACATTTACCAAAATCTTAATTATTCCAAACTAGTGTAGATGGTCAGATAGGTAAGAGCAAAGGTATGAAACAAGAAGCGAGAGGACAGACAGATAAAGTGATAGTCAGAGATGGACAGAACCAGCATTCAGCATTTGAACTCTTCTCTATGACACCATGAGCTTCCCTGAGAGACAGGGATGCATGAGAGAGAGCGAGCGACAGACAGACGGACGGAGAGAGAGAGAGAAGGGGGTTTAGCATGTTGGCGAACACATCTCACTGGTTTTCATCCTCAGCATCTTGCAGCGCTGTTTTATTTTGTTCCTCACCTGAAAAAAATAGAATAAATCTGTTATTACAGTGGCATTAACAGTTTAAGCTACACACTACGCTGAAGTCAAACCACAGCACACAAAAGTGCATTTGTGAGACGCTGCAACTAGCCACAAACAATTTCAAACAGGTTTACAACTGGTTGACCAGGCTTCAGGTTTGTGCATCATCTAGGGAGAGTGCAAACATCTCTCAAACACTGCTTTTTCTATGCTCTGTGTGAATAAATGTAAACATTACCACAAGACATGACGAAACACTGCTGCAAAAATAAAACAGAATTTGTCTTGCCTCGAAATCCAGACCCTACATAATCCATGTTCCTTGTTTCATTGTGTATGAATCAGCATGAGTTTTTAGATTTATTTTCAATAATCAACAATGAATGCACAAAAATGGAATATTAAAATAATAATAAACAATTTTCAATAATCATCAATAAACACACACAACTGGAATGCTGAAATAATAAATTACTAACAATTTTAGAAGTAAAAAAATGTATGTGTGCTTTAGGCTTACACTGCAAATTTCACGAAAAAGAGGACCATTAAATATAGATCATTATTATGACTATAAATCCGCAGGCTAAATCTTATAATCATGATTATATCAATGTGGTGTATCCAATAACGGAAATCACTTTGCTTAAAAAAAAAAAAAAAAAATTCTCTATTTCTCTTGCTGTAACAAAGGAGCAGGATATAAAATTTTACAATACCGTCTTATTTGTTAACATTAGAGAAACTAATAATGAGTGATATATTTACAGACTTAACATTGTTAATTGGCAATAAAAATTTTCATGTTCCTGTTAGTTTACAATGCATTAACTAATGTTAACAAATACGATGTCTGATCTGAAAAGTAATTAAGAAATGTTGGCATTAACATTAATAAATGCTGTAGAAGTATTGTTGATTGGTAGTTCATGTCAACCAATGAAACCTTAATGTAAAGTGTTACCAGCAATACTAAAGAAAAGGAAAACCATTCAATTCCATGAATGCTTTTGTAGAAAAGAATGTTTATAAACATTCCAAATATATGAAGGATTACCAAAGATTGTTTACATTTTCATCTTTTAAACAAATAGTTCTGATTCTACATTCTGATTGGATGAGCCACACTAAAAGCTGAATGCAGAGACCGTGCTTTTTGACCACAAATTCTATATTAACGTGTTCAAATATGGCATGCTATTTGTAAACAGCCTACATAATGAACTGTTCTTATCATTAATAAACAAAAGCAGTGACATCTGACACGTCTGTGAATAACGACTGATGCAACTACAAACGCTTCCACAGGGGTGGAAGTTTTCTTCAGGGGAAGTCAGTTTTCTTCGATCCTAATGACACAAGCCACATGTGGTGAGAAATTAGTAATCAACAAACACCCAGGAGGAAACATTAAGACTTCTGTGTGAATACAGCATCAGATGAGAGACATTAGCAGACAACAACTGTAAAGAACAAGATTTCCTATTTTATTCCTTGCAATCTGTGTTTTAGAAAAGTCCATTTCAGCTTCACAACCGCAACCTGGTGCCATGCAGAGTGAATGAAAGACAGACAGACACGTGAGGAAGAGTGTGAGGAAGGATGAGCTGAAGGACAGCAGTGGACTTACACAGAGAAGCTCTAGAGGAAATGAAGCAGGTTTTATCATCACAAATCTACATCGGCAGAATGGAGAGATTAGAGCAGTTAGAGAACTGTGACCATGTTAAGATGGGAAACGTATGGCAGGATTCATCCGATTAAATTCAGGAGATGAATTAGATTCATTACAGGAAAATTGAAGCTAACAGAGATTTAAAAGCAATTGGGCGGTTCATCACTTTTAAGGAGAAACAACTCTACTCTACAGAGCTCTACTCCAACAGCTCATCTGGCAACAGCATGGCTCTCCTACTAATCACGTCATGGATCATCAAAACAATTAACACAGCAGCAGTGCATACAGACCCCACTGAGATGGGCTGACAAGTTTGAAACAGACAGATCTACATATACATATGGGATGTGACCCCATTAAACCCATCCATGGTTCAATGGGTTACTAGTTTATTTCGCTTATTAGGAACACCACGGGTCAGTGGAGCTGATCCTTATTTGACAATAATGCTAAATTTATGGAGAATAATCATAATTAGTAAATACAGCGTTTTTTATCCCAAGAAACTTTTTTTTAAATTAAATAACTTTACTTAATACATTTCTTATTTAACTCCACGGCAGTGTGTTTTTTCATGACGAAAACCATAGTTGAGTTATTAAAAATGAAGGAAACTGTACACTTAAAAATTAAAAAAAAAAAAAAAAAAAAAAGTTACAGAAATAGAAACTAAAAAATATTTAAGATACATTTTTCCAACATTCTAAAACTAAATTTGAAGTAACTTATGCTGCGTTTATGGATTAAAGCATTCATTTCTAGCCGAAGATTTTTTAAAATGACAGAAATAGAAACTAAAGATATTTAGGCTCTATTTTTCCTAGAATGTCTTTGGAATCATTTGATTAAAACCTTTTGAAGGTTATCAACAGAGTTAAACAATTTGACAATAATGCTATACTTAATAATTGCAGTCAATCAATGCAAAATTTTTAGTCCAAGATAGTCATCTTTTTTTTTTTTCATTAATTTTTTGGTTTAACATCATGCCATCATCGTTTTCACAACAAAAACATACTTGCATTATTAAAAATTGCACAAAGTATACATTACAGAAAATTATTAAAGATATTTAAGACTTGTTTTTCCTAAAAATTCTAAAAAAAAAAAATAAAATACATTTGGATTAACTACATATTCAAGGGTATCCACTGAATAAAACTATTTCCTCAAAGGAGCAGAAATATTATAATAAAATGAAATGTTTTGAATTTAATAAAAAAACATTTTCATTAAAGTTCTTTATTAATTACTCATTTTACTGAATCTGTCTTTTTTGTATTTCAAAATACAGCATATGAGATTACATGGTTTGTGGCCTTATTATGGTCCCTTCCCCTATCTGTTAACTTCAAGTTTAGTTATTTTACTGAAAAACAAGGCAAAAATACTGTTTGAAATGAAACTGCAGAAACTTTGTTCTGAAATGCAGTCATTTTGCTATTACAGATCCTTTGTTTCTCTAAGTCATGCATGTCTCACCGTCTCCCTGTATGTCTGAGGTCCAGAGCGTCAGGTTGTCCCGCAACAGCTGCATGATGAGCGTCGAGTCCTTGTAACTGTCCTCGCTCAGCGTGTCCAGCTCTGCTATCGCATCGTCAAACGCCGCCTTCGCCAACCTGTCGGAGGAGCGAATGGAGGGTCAGACTGGCTTTTTCAGAGGGATTTTCTGTGGTTCTCAACTAGGGGCTACAGGATGAACTATTACTATTAATAAAATATCAATGAAAATAAGTTCTTAATTAAAATGATAAATGCAAAATTGAGATTAAATTTTTCGTTTTTGCTCTCAATAACTATTGTTTTTATTAAACACCTGGAGTTAATATCAATGTCAAGTCACATTTATTTTTATAGTGCTTTATACAATACAGACCGTTTCAAAATGGCTTCAATATTAATAAACCAAAAAAAATATAAAACTTATATATTAACAGGCTTTGAATATCGTGTTGGAAAACGGGGGCCTTCAAGTCAAAAAAGGTTGAAAACCACAGCTGTTGAGAGTCTAAAATGCAAATATTCCAGCAATGTGATGACATTATTAATCATTAATGATTAATAAACTATACTGACATGTAAAGAAACGAAAAAAATTAAATTGCAAAAACGCTCAAATGAAAATGAATTCAAAATATTAATATAATGGTATCTTAATCTTACTAAATTAGTAATTAACTCTGCTTATCCATAGGTGTCTGTGCATATTAATATGGGACAGAAGCAAGTTGACATCAAACATCACACAGTTTAAGTTTGGATAAAAGAAGCCCAACCTGCAGGCGCAGTCGGGGGAATTAAGGATCTCGTAGTAGAAGACGGAGAAGTTGAGTGCGAGGCCGAGCCGGATGGGATGTGTGGGCGGGAGCTCAATCATGGCGATGTCACTTGCAGCTTTATACGCCACCAAACTGTTCTCCGCTGCTTCCTTCCTGTCGTTACCCGTGGCAAACTCTGCTAGGTACCTGTGGTAGTCACCCTTCCTGCACACGCACACACGACACCAAAACAAGTGTGGGTGAAAAGTTTCATTATCTTCTTATTAGCTACAATGACTATTCTGAGCTCTTGCTGTCAGAAATGTGTTCAAAAATACACAACTCCAGTATAATGAATAAAGCAGGCTACTGTATGCTGGAACATTAAAATGCACATTTTCAGGGTATTCACGTGCCTTTTTTGTTAGAAAAGAAAAGAAAAGAAAATAATATGCAATAGTTTACTCAAAAATGTCCAGCTCACAATCGAATCATTCTTTTGAACCGGTTCTTTTTGAAATGAGCCAAAATAGTTGAATGAACTCATTCAGCACTTGGTTCTTGAACAGTCACTGAACTGAGGAAACAGATCTGAATTGGACCGATGAGCTGCTGATATGCACACGCGTGAACCAAGCAATTGAATGAAGTGGCCAAATTAAAGTTTTTATGGTTTCTCACTGTTTATATAAAAAGGTGAGCTGATAAAGACTAGTTTATTTACTTCAAATGCTTTAGACATGTAAAACATCCACGTTTCACATCATTACTGGGTGCTTTAATAATATAAATGCATATGCAGTGCTGCTTGAAAGTTTGCAAACCCCTTGCAGAATCTGTGAAAATGAGTCATTTTAACAAAATAAGAGAGATCACACAAAATGCATGCTATTTTTTATTTAGTACTAAAAAATAAGTCCTGTCCTGAGTAAGATATTTTGCATAAAAGATGCTTACATATAGTCCACAAGACCCCCCCCCCCAAAAAATAAGTCCTGTCCTGAGTAAGATATTTTGCATAAAAGATGCTTACATATAGTCCACAAGACCCCCCCCCCCCCCCAAAAAAAGTGAAATTATTAAAATAACCCCCTGCAAAAGTTGGTTCTTAATACTGTGTGTGGTGACCTGGACGATTACCAGGGGGTGAAAACTTTTTGAATTTGAAGATCAAGGTAAATTGTACTTAATTTGTCTTCCGGGAAATATGCAAGTATCTTCTGTTGCTTCCGAAGGGCAGTACTAAATGGAAAAAAATTATATTTCTACAAAACAAGAAAAATCTTCATCCTGTTCAAAAGTTTTCACCCCCAGCCCCGCCTCTTAATGCATGGTGTTTCCTTCAGGAGCATCAGTGAATGTTCGAACCTTTTTTAATAGTTATGTTTGAGTCCCTCGATTGTCCTCAGTGTGAAAAGATGGATCTCAAAATCATACGGTCACTGCTGGAAAGGGTTCAAATATGCAAAAGATGCTGGAAACCTGAAGAATCTGCTGGACACGGAGGATTTTTCTGAAGAGTAGTGCTCAGTTTAACTGTTCAGAACAAACAAGGGACTCATGAACAACCATCACAAAACAACAAAAAAACAGTCGTAGATCATCCAGGTAACCTCACACAGTATTAAGAACCAAGGGTTCACAAACTTTTGCAGGGGGTTACTTTAATAATTCAGCTATTTTTTTTGTCTTGTGGACTATATGTAAAAATATTTTATGTAAAATATCTTACTCAGGACAGTACTAAATTAAAAAATAACATGCATTTTGTGTGATATCTCTTATTTTGTTAAAATGACTCACATTTTCACAGATTCTGCAAGGGGTTCACAAACTTTCAAGCAGCACTGTAAGTTACAGCATGATTACGTAAAGAAACTGGTGAATCAGTTATTTGAATCAGTTCTTTGAAATGAACTGTCCGAAACAAAGTTCACAGAAAAGAAACATTTCCCTGTTTGCCTGATGCTCTGGATTACAGGTAATAATGTTGTAAATAATATTCAGTTTCTTGCACAGACTCATCGTTTCACTTCATAACACCTCAATCAGGAGCCACGGATATTAATTTTGTGTTACCTGATATGCTTTTTTTTTTTTTTTTTTTTTAACTCTGAAAGTGATGTTAGCCACTGACTTGCATTTTATGAATCACCAAGGACCACGGCTTCAACTAAAAATCTTCTTTACTGTTCAACTGAAGACAAAAAGTCACCTACATCTTGGATGGCCCAAAGGCAAGTAAACAGCAAACTTTCATTTTTGGTTAAACTATGCCTTTAAGCAAGCACTGCTTTTTAAATCAGACAAAAAAATAAATGTAAACCATTCAGAGGTTCAATTTCAAAAATGCATACATGCCTGCATTTGGCAGGTGCCTAAATCTGAAACAGTTAGAGAGCATGTAGGGATGGGCGATATATCTCGCGCGATATGCATGCGCATCTCGTCAGTAAAGCCGGTTCCTTGATTAGCGGTAAATCTCCATCACCTGTTTTCAAATGGAGCGGCGGTTAATACACAGAGCCGTAGATCACTGAGAAGCTACGCAATATCGCGTTCAATATTGGGCGATTCATCTCGATAATGAACGTGATATTGCGTGGCTTCTCAGTGATCTGACTCCGTGTATTAACCGCCCGCTCCATCTGAAGCCCAGGTGATGGGATTTAAGCTAATCAGAACCGGGACCTGCATGCGCCACGTCGCGTGGTGCCTGTCGCCCATCCCGCATGATTAGTATGCTTCAAGGTATACATTTAATAACCATGCACGTTTCTTGGGAATCAAATCCATGACCTACATGAGGCCAGTTTTCATGCTATATATTTAACACGCAGAACCTCGCCCATCTAAAACCCTATTCGCACGGGATTAGTATTACCTGGTGACCTCCAGTCATTTGTAATAATTGCGGAGGTTGTCTGTGATCTTAATCCCATGCTAATCGGCCATGTCTGTAATTTGTAAAGTAAAAATTCCCCCACAAATGACCTACCATATTTCGCCGAACACCGAGGTCCTGTGGTAAAATTAGTCCCGTGCGAATCGGCATCTCTGTGATTTGGCCCGCATTTGCCTGGTCGTATATCATTTTTCAAGTTTTTTGTTTCCTGTGCGCCTTTTTATCCATCTTTCTTGAAGAATGGAGCTGCATTGGAGTGTTTGATAGTATTTTGGGTGCTGTCATATATCGCTACACCGTACAATTTGCAGAAAGAGAAAGCTGAAAAGGTTTTGAGGTTAATGTGTTACAAATAAATCAAGCATAAGCGAGAGATATTATTTAACCTAGTTTAAATATAACGACAAAGGGCACGAAACTATATTAGTTTTTGTTTGTTTGTTTGTTTGTTTGTTTGTTTAAATCCATCTAATTGGACCATAGAACGGGACTCTCAAAACCTTGACATCCGGGGATCCGGGAGATAAGTCAGTAAATTCGAGTAAAATCACAGGCTTCGCTTATCCCGTGCGAATGCACCACACGAAATTCAGATGCGGGGGGGGTAATTTCAAAATCACACATGGTTCCCAGATAATACTAATCCCGTGCGAATAGGGCTTAAGAGACCTATGAAGTCCTAAATACATGCACTTCCTAATTTATATAAATATCTTCTCATATATAAATATATGACATGAAAACTGGCTTTATTTCTGTAGAGCATGACACTATTCTCTTATTTAGGTCACAGATTTGATTCCCAGGAAACGTGCATAATTATTAATAAGTCTATACCTTGAAGCATACTAATCATGCACACATGCACTTTGATTTGTCAAACACCTACATTTTGTAGTAGAAAACTTTGGATTCTCCTGTGTCAGCTGAAGGAATGAGGTGTTTGTCCAGTACATCCAGTATGTCATTGCAAACAGATTTCAGCTCATTCTCAACCTGCAAAAGGTAAGAGGAGAAACCGCAGCGTAATTATGGCAACATGTACATCTAGATTACTGCACACACTACAGTCTCTGAGCCATGGAGCTCACAACTAAAGGCACTTCAAGTTATGGACTGCAGTATTACAAAAGAAAAAGCATTAAGGTATTATAAACAATTATTCAAATATTTATTAATAGTAGGGATGGGTATCGTTAAGGTTTTAACGGTATTACTACTCTTACCGATACTGCTTATCGATCCGGTACTTTAACGGTATGCTTATTGGTACTTTTCTCATATATATATATATATATATATATATATATATATATATATATATATATATACACACACATACACACACATACATATTTAGTGTTTTATATACATAAGATAAGATACAGTAAGAACATGAACAAAGAAACAAAGTAAAACAAACTGACAAATACAATAAAACAAATATACAAATGAAATGAAATGAAATAAAGAGTGCTTTCATTTTTCCATGAAGGTCTACTAATATTAATGCAAGTAATAGCTACAAAAGAAATCTAAAAGTAGTCAAATGTAAATGAACACTGCATAGTTTTCACAGTATGTATTAATAGATTAATGCTTATTAAAGCTATAACGTTATTCAGATTAAGAGCTGTGGGTGATTTTCTCTTTGCATTTTGTTCTTTGATTAACATTGACTTAACAAGTGCCAGTCTGTCACTTTAAGACAACATACTGACACACATCGGATTTTCTCCCAACTGTTCTCGTCCACTTAAGAAATAAACTGTGTTTAAGTGAATACTCTCGTAGCCGGCCATTTTGACACATTGGAACAGCGTCTCTTGTGCGGATTGTACTTTCAACGTTTTATTATCAAACGTGTCCCGCAATGTAGCAACAGTAAAGACGGCATTTTACAACAATCACCGATTGAGCTGTTTCTGACGTTACGTTTTGGTTAGGGAGGAACGAATGCGCACCGCTGTGAAGGGAAGGAAGTTGTGCTAGAAGAAACGCGGCTATACTCTTTAGAAGCCAAAATCGAAATAAAAAAAATAAACTTGGCTTAATATAACAGCCACAGGCCTAAAGCAAGCAGATGTTTGAATAGTTAGTTCTCTCTTCTATCATAATTAAACAGGGCTTTCATGTTGCACGTGCTGAAGCTCCTCCGCGTGAGCGTGATCTCACTTCTCAAATGCGAATAGCAAAAATGCATCAGACAAAATGTTTGAATATTATTGCACATAAAAACAGCTGGCGAGATAACGTATATATAGCTACAATAAATGTATGTGTGTTTTCTTAATTTCTCCAGTACCGACAGCAAAACCGATAACGTCAGAGCTTATCGATACTCCGGTCTTTCATAATTTAGCCCCGAGACCGATTTAATACCGAGTTTCGGTACCCATCCCTAATTAATAGGCTTAAAACATGAATATTATGTTTTTAAAACTACCAGCTAATTATTTGGTTACACAACGTAAGAAAAATTAGTTTCACTTAAATTTGCGTTTCTTCTGTAATTCTGTGGTGCTAATTATTTTTGCACAATTTATTTTCACGTAGCATCAATATTTTGGTAAATATTTAGGTCAGGTGAATTTTAGAACTTCTATCATTAATTATAATAATTATAATTATTAATTATGAATTGGTTTAGTAAGTTTTTGCACTAACGTTTTGCTTTTGCAAGGATGGGAACATTCTAGAAGTTTGGGGAACATTCTGGAATATTCTAGTGCTTTCTGGAACATTCCAGAACATTGTAGAAAAATCGTTCAACATATATTTCCGAAGTTTTGGACGACTTACTTTTGCTAACCGTTTATGTTAAACTGTTGTTAGCTCAATATTATGCATGTACCATGACATTTCTATGCACAAGTAATAACAGATTAGCTTGTATGAGTTGTAAAAAGATATATTTTTCAGTTTTCATGAGCACTGGCTTCATGCAGTCTCACCGTTTGTCTGTATTCTCGGATCATTTTGAGTTTGCCCTCTCCTCCCTTGCTCTCCTCTTTCTGCTCAATGCTGCTGATGATCCTCCAGGAGGCTCGTCGAGCTCCGATCACGTTCTTATACGCCACAGATAACAGGTTTCTCTCCTCTACTGTGAGCTCTGTGTCCTTTCCTGCAACGCTCTTCATGGACTCCACCATTTCTGAAACACAGAGAGAAGAATCATCCTAATGACTCAAAGGAAACCCATTGTCAAAGATCTGGAGAGCAAAGGGAAAAAATACCTAAATTTAGTACAGAACACATTGAATGTCAGATTGATTGGTTTAACAAGAAAGCTAATGTCCAAAGTTTTAAGTTCAGATTTCATTCATGTTTGAAGCAGATGCTAGTTTAATAGCAGGGTTTGGAAAACTACAGTCTCATTTAGCTCAAAACATTTTACTTCTGCATAACTTGAATTTTTTGTAACTGTTAGTCTCAATGACACAGATCTTTTCTCTCACATTGTGACGTGCCTAATAACATTTAAGTATACATAAGTAGAGATCAACCATTAAATGGTTTTACCACTATTTTTGCTGATATTTTTCGGATATCGGTTTTGTAGTATTGGATCCACCGATTAATTAATGCCATCTTGTGGGTGTTTTGAGAATTTCACTTAAGACCGAAAAAAAAAAAACCTCTTGCTTTGCTTTAATAAATTTTATTTAACGTAACAGCCATTATTGCACAAATTATGTGTGTTGCATAAATGCTTGATATGCAGTTTAAGCTTGGCACTAAGCAATATTAACAAACTCACCAAGTCACATAATCTGTCAAGTCAAATAATGTCCCAAGGACATAACTTTACATGAAAAAACAGTTTAATTTAGTTCTCTGTCATCTATGCTCAGCTGCATATCGGTTATTGGGCACATAAACATGCAAATAATCAGTATTGTTATTAAAATTAATAAATAATACGTCAATCTTTACTTAAGTTGGCATTCATCAAATATATATACTTCCCTAAAAATTGCAGTCTACTCACTAAGTTTTTTTCTTCTTCTTTATTTTAATGTTTTTAAACTAAAACATATTGTTTCTAAGACTTCAAAGATAAAGCATTTTGTTGAAATGCTTGGGGAAAAATGCAGCAAACTTTTGTAACTGCAAGATTTTATGCAGGCCAATAATTATGTTTCATCTCATCAGTCATCTAAGAGATTGATATGTTGCCTGCTGTACTTGGTAATGTAATGTATTGAAGCTAACATTTTAGGATCTAACTATTGGTTTGTTAGTGTCTATCTGACAGTTCAGTCGGTCTTTCTGTTTGACTGACTAACTATATAGATTGTAAAAACCTTTTAAAAATATTTTAATTGTCAGAAAACATCATCCTAACAAACCTTACCTAACTAGTTCTCTATTATCCAAAGTGTCAATCTCAATGGTCCATCAAAGTACAGAAAACAATGCTAAAATATATTTTTCTAAAAATGTGGGAAATTGCACTGAGAATTAACCCGTTATATTTAATGCACCCATCAACATCAAAGGTCCATGATACAGTAAAAATTTTCAACATATTTGATCAACCCACATTCAATAACTGCAGAATACAGCTGGATTCAGCCTAGTCATTATTGCATCACCTAACATCTGAACCCAGTCTGATTTTATTCAGATAATTTGTAGCGAAATGAAAACAATGCATCATTCAGTGCGTTATTAAAAGCTGAAAATGATTTGAATCACACGCTTTTAGATCAAAGTTACCAGCAGTGCAACTAATTCTAGTTGCGGTTACAATATCAGATTAACCAATCACAGACAGTTCTTAGATCAACATTACTTTAGTTCATCAACAATGCACAGGTTGGGCTGAGTTAGTTCAGGCCTTTCCAAACAACAGCTCTCCTAGATTTTTTTTTTTTTTTCCATGTCGCCAGACACGAGTGAACAGATAGCGCTTAGTTTTGGAGTTCATCCCACAATTTTACCAATAATACGACATCCTTATGCTCACTGCTGTCCCTCTGTTGTAAATCAAATGTGTGACAACACAATTAGCCAAAAATATCAACTCACCATCGTATCTCTCGGCTTGTTCTGCTAGTTTAGCCTGGTAAACCAAGTGCTCTCGATCTGCCATAGTTACTGGGGATCGGGAGGAGGAGGTGGAAAAGGTGAAGGTAAGAGACGCTGTTTGTTTGCGCAGACGAATGCAAAGGGTGTAGGAATGTGAATAAATATCTTATATTGGGGTACTTGGTTCAGCAACAGCAGCTTAACATCCTCGTATCCTACCGGCGACCCTGCTCTAAATATGGCGACAAAACTCCATCCGGGAAATTCGCTCAGAGAGTGCTGCGCATTTCCTTCGCGATGGACGTGGAAACGGTTTTGCCTGATTTTTGTGACGTTCATACCAAGAAAAAAAAAAATAAAAAAATACACCTCTATGGCAAGACGTTTAGTCATTTAAAGCTTCACTGTTTTTGTAAATTAGTTTTTACTTGTCAAAATTCAATTTCACATATCTGACAATTCAAGATATGTGTAATCCAATTATAACTTGTCTTATTACAGATATTTTTCATCATTATAGATATCCAAATGTATTTTTGATACCTGAAATGAATACATTACTATTCAAAATAGCCTAACTTTGTATATAATAATAATAATAATAATAATAATAATAATAAGTTTTATTTATATAGCACCTTTCCAGAGCTCAAGGACACTTTACAATAAACATCAGAAATGGGAGGAAAACATCAATCAGTAATACAGGGAAGGGAAGAAAAAAAAAAAAAAGAACAACATTAACAGAAGTTAACTAAGAAAGATAACATTCTGAAAACAAGTAAATTTTGAGCAGCGATTTGAATTCTGACAGGCTATTTGCAAGACAGAGTGATCTAGGTAGAGAGTTCCATAGTTTAGGGGCAACCACACTGAATGATCTGCCACCCATGGAAGAGAGGCGATACCGAGGGACGGCGAGAAGGCGAGAATCAGAGGTCCACAATGAACGAGGTGGAGAATAGTGGAAGAGCAGATTACAAAGATAGTAAGGAGCCAGACCATTCAAAGCTTTAAAAGTAAGCAGGAGAATTTTAAACTTTATACGATAGGCCACTGGTAGCCAATGCAGATCAGCTAGAATAGGGGTGATGTGGGCTGAACGCTTAGTGCGAGTGAGAATACGAGCGGCTGAGTTTTGAATATACTGTAATCTAGCAATAGAGGTAGCTGGCAAGCCAATGAAAAGGGCATTACAGTAATCAAGACGGGATGAAACAAAAGCATGAATGAGAGTTTCTGCATCTTTGGTACTAATGAAAGGACGGAGCTGGACAATTCGTCGTAAGTGAAAGAATGCTAATTTAGAGAGAGAGTTAATGTGAGACTGAAATGAAAGAGAGGGGTCAAACATAACACCAAGATTTCTAACTATACTAGATGGAGCAATTAAAGTGCCAGTAATATCACAAGTAAAGTCAGCGGGAACTTTGGTGGTAAGTGATGGAGTACCAATAATGATGATCTCAGTTTTATCCATATTTAGTTTCAGAAAATTAGAGTTAAGCCATGTTTTTATGTCCTGCACGCAAACAGAAATTTTGTCAATTTGGGTGGATAGGGAAGGCCTGCATGACGTGTAGATTTGAATGTCATCAGCATAAAAATGATAGCTAAAGCCATGACTCTGTATTATCTGACCCAATGGTAAAATATAAATAATAAACAACAAAGGCCCAAGAACGGAACCTTGGGGGACACCTTGTTTCAGGGGGGCAGTAGGGGATCTAAAATCCCCTGCAGAAATGTAAAACTTTCTGTCATAAAGGTATGAATTGAACCAAGAAAGAGCAGTAGCAGATATACCCACAGCCGAAAGTCGAGAGATGAGTAAATCATGAGAGATAGTGTCAAAGGCAGAACTGAGGTCTAGTAACAGAAGTAAAGACAGAGAACCAGTGTCGCAAGAGAGTAATAAATCATTAACTACCTTTACAAGGGCAGTTTCAGTACTATGTTGTGGACGGAAGCCAGACTGAAATGGGTCAAAGAAATTATTAGCTACTAGGAAGGACCGAAGCTGGGATGCTACAGTACTTTCCAATAATTTAGCAATAAATGGTAAATTTGAAATGGGACGATAATTGGATAAAACTGAAGGATCGAGATTGGGTTTCTTGAGTAACTGCAGCGATTTTAAGTGACTGAGGAAAAGAAGCAGTGACAAGAGAAGCATTTATGAAATGAGAGATAGGTGCAGAAATGACCAAATGACACTGTTTCAAGAGAGAAGTAGGAGCTGGGTCAAGTCAACAGGTAGAAGAGTTGGATTTTGAAATGAGCTCAGAGACAGAAGACAGATTAGTGAGAGAAAAGCAAGACAGGGAATGGACCAGAGAGATTAGGCTCATAGCTAAACTTGATAGTGTTGTTTGAAAAGCCCTGGTGGACAGCAGCCGTCTTGTCCAGAAGATAGTTTAGAAAAGAGCAGCAGAATTCATCTGAACCTACAGTATCATTAGGTGGGGGTTTGGTAAGTTTATTTACTGTGTTGAATAGTGCTTTTGGCCTGTTACTGGCTTTATTAATCATGGCAGAGACAAAACTAGAGCGCGCTAGGTGTAAGGCAGATTTGTAATTTTTGAGATGTTCAAGAAAGGCTTGGTGATGAACAGTGAGGCCAGTTTTCCTATAGAGACACTCAAGCCGTCGACCAGAGCTCTTAAGGATACAAAGATCGGCGGTAAACCAGGGACAAGTGTGAGTAGAAGGAACAATTCTAGTTTTAACAGGAGCATGCACAGACAAAATATCAGATAATACAGAGTTAAATTTTGAAAGCATCAGTGAAGGAGAAGATAAATCAAAAACATATATATATATATGTATATCTTGAATTTGATTTGAGTAGTCAAAACTTGAACCCTTAACTCTAAATTTGAATTCTTACTAATTAAATGTCATTTAGCCTACAGGTTAAATGAAATCCCAGCCCTAAGTATTAACTACTATGTAGTTATATGGCAAGCCAGTTTACAATTTAATGCTCCGGTTTGACATAATTACATTTTAGATAGATACAAATGTTTTGACTAAGATGGTTCAAGATATCTGTACACTATCTGTACAAGATATAAACTACATTTTGACTAGTTAATCTATTTGATCTTTTATTTTAAAAATTTACAAAAATCTAACCTTTCATTGGTGAATAAGAATTTAAAATGGGAGAGAAATCTCATTATGAAATAAATGTTTTTCTCTAATACACATTGGCCACAATTAATCATACCCTTTTATTCAATACTTTTTGCAACCTCCTTTTGTCAAGAGAACAGCTCTGAATCTTCACCTATAATGCCTGATAAGTTTGGAGAACACCTGACAAGAGATCAGAGACCATTCCTTCATCCAGAATCACTCCAGACCCTTCAGATTCACAGCTCATTGTTGGTGCTTCTTCTCTTCAGTTCACCCCACTCATTTTCTATAGGGTTCAGGTCAGAGGACTGGGACGGCCATAGCAGAAGCTTGGTTTTGTTCTCAGTGACCTTCTCATTTTTGTTTTGGTTTTGATGTTTGTTTGTGGATCATTGTCCTGTTGGAAGATCCAACCACGGCCCATTATAAGATTTCTGCACGGACAGTCAGTTTTTAATTTTTTATCTGTTGGTGTTTAATTGAATCCATGATGCCATATATCTGAACAAGATATCCAGTACCTCCAGTAGAAAAATAGGCCCACAACATTAAATATCCAGCAGTATATTTCATTGTACACATGGGGTACTTTTTTATCCCTGTGTGCACCAAAACCCATCTTGAGTGTTTGCTGCTAAAAAGCTCTTTTTTTATAGTTTCATCTGACCATAGAAGCCAGTCCCATTTGAAGTTCCAGTCATGTCTGACAACTGAATATGCTGGATTTTGTTTTTGGATGAGCGAGGAGAATTTTTTTTGAAACCTTCCCGAGCAACAAGTGCTGATGTAGGGGCTGTTTGATGATTTCTTTTTTTTTTTTTTTGAGGCTTTCTGACCCCAAGACTCAGCTAATCTCTGCAATTCTCCAGCTGTGATCCTTGAAGAGTCTTTGGCCACTCAAACTCTCCTCCTCATCGTGCATTAGGACGACATAGACACACATCCTCTTCCAGGCAGATTTGTGACATCTTTAGTTGGTTGGAACCTCTTAATTATTGCCCTGATGGTGGAAATGGGGATTTTCAATGATTTAGATTCTTTCTTACAGCCACTTTCTAAATTTGTGCAGCTCATTTTGCTGCACATCAGAAATATATTCTTTGATTTTACTCCTTGTGATCAATGATTAAGGGAATTTGGCCTTTGTGTTCCTCATAATCCTGTGAAACAGGAAGCCAAGGCTGGACAATTTCATGTTCCTAGTCACCCTGGTGTGATAAAATTGGAAATATGAATGGCAATATACTTCAGAGATATTTTAATCATAAGAATTTCTAGGGGTACCAATAATTGTGGCCATTGTGTACTAGAGAAAAATATTTCCTGATGTGATTTTCCCCAATTTTTATTTATTTTTTTATACTTCAATTAAATGTTAGATTTTTTGACATTTTTGAGTGAAAGATCAAATGGATAAACAATGCAGACTTACTTTCACAGCCTCCTTTGACCATATTTACCAAGGTTATGAATAATTTTGAGCACAACTGTATATAATCATTTTCACACAATGAGATATTGAAATGATTTACTTTCTCATACTTTATTTTAACATAACCATGTAATATTCATATTTATATGAAATTATAAGGCATTTGAGAAGTAGGAAGAAAACGAAGACACGGTAAAATGTTTCTAAGTCAGTTTTAATCTGATTTTCATATAAGAAAAAGAAAAGACTGAAACCCCATACTATGTTTATCTCTCAGTCTCATATTAAAAGGATAGCTCACCCAAAAAAATTAAAAAACCTTGCTAATAAATTCTCTGCTCATCCTTTCTGACAGATTAAGTAAGTCTGATACTGAACGGCCTGTTCATCCCTCCTTGGTCATTTATTTACTTTACTCAATTTTACAATGAATGCAAAAGCAAAACTACAGTTAACCCATTGCAAATTTATTTAGTGCAGTGTGTTGAGAAGTGTGTTGTTTGGCATAAAGATGATCCTTGCCCTTTCACTGGTCATCTGTGGAGAGGTACTAAGTTGCACCTGTTGACAGAAGAATAAAAATGCCACTAGTAATGATATTCAATTGTTTTTTAACAGGGTTCTTTAAAGTCTTGATATTTTCCTAATTAAATGTAATGAATGCAATAAAGACATTATTTACCCCAGTAGTCCTCTACCAGACCACTGCTTCGGAGTCAAATTAAAATGCACTTCTTGTCCACTTCGAAGTACTCCAACACGTAGGGATTTCTACAGTAAATAGAAATGAACAAAGACAAAATTAAACTGAATCATGTAGTATATAAACAGGAATGTAAGGTATTAAAAAGAATAAGTAAATGCGTTACAGTTTTTAACTAAAAGGAAAGAGTTTTGCGGTACAACAAACCCCTTCACTATGTTGGACAACAGAAGCGATGTCACGCAGATTCCTGAAGTTTTGTGTGTTTACGGACCCAAACTCTATAATCTCATCACCAACTCGCAAACCCTACAAACAGAAGAGAACAGAAATTGATGCAAGTTTTTACTCATGAAAAATCCACTATGAACGATCAGCCACTTTGTAAATGCTGTGCGTCTGTTTTAAACTCTCTAGTTGCATCGTCAGTTTGCGCACAGGCTCAAAAAGAGATTTAAGTACTACTATGAAATGAAATAAACCTTACAAGCAGCAACTTAGAAGAACACAATTAACATGTAATCAGTATAATGTAATCATTTTAAATATACAGGATCTTAAAGTCAACATGAAACAGCATTTCCAAGTTCCAACCCATTTTAATTCTCTAATGTTGCATATTCATTTACAAGCAAAGTTTTTCATTAAGTTAGAAATGGGG
The DNA here is from genome assembly GCA_021397915.2 of Tor tambroides. NCBI lineage: Eukaryota > Metazoa > Chordata > Actinopteri > Cypriniformes > Cyprinidae > Tor > Tor tambroides. The sequence continues at coordinate 232,820 of JAFVLL020011504.1, forward strand.
CACAAACTCACGGCCTGAAAAGCAGGGGAGCCCTGTGTTATGGCGTCTACCAGTGCAAACGGGGCTGGCAGAGACACATTCGGCTCAGTGACTTCCATCTTTGTCTCATCTTTCTCATGTTTGACCCTTGCTGTTGCATGCAGCTTATGAAGGGCCTCCTCGATCTCCACCATGATAGCTTTGTGGTCATTCTGTAAACCTTAAAAAAATGATATTAAAAAAAATTAAGAACTTGAAAAGTTTTATAAAAATGGCAAATGATTAGCATGTATATGTATAGAATGGGGGGGGGAAGCAGCAAATCAGCATATTAGGATGATTTCATGTCATCATGTGACACTGAAGACTGGAGTAATGATGCTGAATATTCAGCTTTGATCACAGGAATAAATTATATTTTAACATAGATTCACATAGAAAACAGCTATTTTAAATTGTAATAATATTTCACAATATTACTGTTTTTACTGCATTTTTGATCAACTAATTGCAGCCTTGGTGAGCAGAAGAGAACTTTCAAAAACATTATGAAATCTTAATTATTACAAACTTTTGACAGGTAGTGTGTGTGTATATATATATATATATATATATATATATATATATATATATATTTATTAGTGGTGTCAAAATTAGCGTGTTAACGCATGCGATTAATTTTTTCTGATTAACGCGTTAAAAATATTTAACGCAATTAACGCAGGGGCGGGGCTAGGGTTGGCCACCCCATTTGCAACTGCTGCCTCTGTCTCTTTTTTCTTGAAAAGGATTGCGTTTATTTAGATGCAGAACGTCTTTATGACCACATCAAACGGGAGACGTTTCAGACGCGCTCTAACTTCGCCTCCGCGCCAGGAGCGAGTCAAACGAGCGTGGAAAAGATACTGTGCTGTAGCCTGTATCATTTCATATCAAACAGCGAAAGAAACTACGTGCATGCAATGTCTTAGTTATGCCGTCAGTTAAGGCATGAAGTTACCAAAAAGGTGATTAAAGCTGCGTTAAAACTGCGTGCATGTATGCAATATGTTATATATGCGTCTCCCTAATCTAAAACACCCGATTCAACTCGTCCGCTCATTAGTAGAGACTTTAAGACCTGAAGTGGGTCAGAAAAGGTAAAGAGAGTTGCATGTCAGATCCACACATTCAGCCTATGCTTTAAAGCTATAGCAGGCAAATAAGCTAATAACCAGCTGCTGTGATGTCTATTAATCCAAGAATCAAAGAAAAAAAGAGGAAATCAATAACTTTTATAGCTTTAAGGGGTTCATCTATATTTAATTTAGAATTTAGTGTTTGGTAAGTATTCATTTTCTGTATATTTCTGCTGAAGGGTACAAGTAGCTAAATATGTAATTTATTATAATTATATTATTATTATAATAGGTTCATGTGATGATGGTTTTAAGTTCACTTAAATTAGAAGTTAAATCTAATAAATGTAAAAATTTATAGATCTAAATTATACTGTAATGCTGACTGGCTACAGTCAATGATTAAATATTCAGGGGAAAAAACTGTTTTATAGAGACATCAGTAGTATTGATATCAGTGATGCTCGCCTTCAATCATAAAAAAGATGTCATTAAAGAAATATTAAAAATATACTGTCTTTATGTTGTTTGTACATTGTACATTTGAAGATTGAATGCAAAATTATTGCAATATAAAAGTATATTTAAAAACTTTAATGTTAGGTGGAATTAATCGCGATTAATTTTAGAAAAATATGCGATTAATTAGTTAATTTTTTTTAATCGATTGACAGCACTAATATATATATATATATATATATATATAAAGAGAGAGAGAGAGAGTTGTTTATAAAGTATTGTAATCAGATTTTGTCATTTTGAGAGTTTTTCTGTACAGTGACACCAATATTTGACATCACTTCCACTGTTCGTGTGTAGGGTGAACAAACTTCAGTATGTCAAATTCAGATGGAAAATATTGTTAAACTGAATGACATTTTAGTGGGTGTTTTATGCAAATCATTGCAAAAATGATATTATAATTAAAAATCAAATGCACAGAAAAAATTTAAATTAAAAAGGACACATTCTAATGTACAAAAAAAAAAAAATAATGCTGGATTCAAATGCTATTGTTTTGATGCTTGAAAACTCCTTTTAATCTTTTACCCATTTATATACCATTATACATGTCCAAAAGCCAATACTATTATCATGATACTTTTTGTGTTCACTAACATGAAAAAGCATGAGACCATTCATCACAATCATTTAACACATAGGTGAAGAATGTACTCACAAGAGATATTGTGCCTTGCTGTTCGGACTTGGTACAAATCCACATCTGCACGAGGAAAGCCTTCGACATCAACCAGAGGAGCGTCCATGCCTACACCGGCCTGCTGTGCAAACACACACACCATATGAAGAAATGTCTTTAGAAGACATTAAAAAAAAACATATTCCAAATGTGTTAGTATAACAACATCTTATTTATTTTTGATTGAAGGACTTGGTCCCCTGCTGTTAAACATTAAACCAAAACATATCAGCAAGCAACAAGGCAATAAACTGGCTATAATAAACTATATGTGACCCTGGACCACAAAACCAGTCTTAAGTGTCAATTTTTCGAAATTGAGATTTATACATCATCTGAAAGCTGAATACATAAGCTTTCCATTGATGTATGATTTGTTAGGACAAAATAGTTTGTTATCAGACAATATTTGTCTAAGTTCTTAGCAATGCATATTAATAATCAAAAATGAAGTTTTGATATATTTATGGTAAGAAATTTAAAAAATATCTTCATGGAACATGATCTTTACTTAATATCCTAATGATTTTTGGCATAAAAGAAATATGGATAATTTTGACCCATACAATGTATTTTTGGCTATTGCTACAAATATACCCCAGCGACTTAAGACTGCTTTTGTGCTCCAGGGTCACATATTACAAATCTATGGCCAAAACCCAGCCATTGAGCCAGTAGAGAGGGCAGACCAACAGTCTAATCGAACGTCTGACTGTATAGAGTCTAGGGATGTTCATTTTAACCAGTTAAAAGAATTTTGACCGATTAATACAATCAGTTAAACGGTTTAAAAAGTTTTTTTTTTTTTTTTTTTTTTAAGTAATTTATCAAAATATTTAAAAAGGTTTTCTGCATGGTTAAAATACGCTACACGTATAAAAAAAAAAATAGCGTTTTTTTAGAGGAAAAAAACCATAAGTCACATTTTATTATTTCATTCAGAAATAGGCCTAATGTCGATGCGAAATGTTTACAAACATTATAATAAACACTGTAAACATAGCTAGGCTATTTTAGTTCCCCTCACTCCACAACAAATCCTTTCAATTAACAGTATTTAGAAAAGAACAAGAATTAAAAATATAAGAAGCTATAGCTACATAAACGACAAGCCGAACCAAATTCATTTAGGCTAAAACGAAACTGAAACGTTGGGTCTCTCTCATTCGACACAAACTCAAATGTTTCCGTATTCGCAATGTATCTGAATGCCAAAATATTATGTACTTCACTCACGTTCCAATATCCAGGTAAAACTAAATGTTTTGCATAACTTCACAGCGGTACAGTGATAACGCTTAACGGCACCAATTTTACTACATATTTAAACTGAGCAGTGTGTTTTTTTAATTTTTTTTTATATGTTCGACTGACTGTATTTTATTATGATAATGAACAGGCTGCACTGTCAGGGTATAGCAATGCTTAACTGTTTGGCGCAATCACTTGAATTTTTTTCCCTTCTAACAGTGGAGGTAGGGGTGGGCGATATGGCAAAAATATCATATCACGATTTTTTTTTTAAATAAATATCACGATTCACGATTTTATCACGATTCTTTGTCATGTTGGTTTTTCTATTTTGCAAGTTGTTTGAGAATTACAGCCAAACTAATTTCCCTATTATAAAGACAAAGCCTTCCAAGGTAACAAAATATAAAAAGAATGGTGGATATTTTGGCCAAAGTGGGCGAAGATAAAAATCTTTGTCATTATTTTATCTTTGTTAGTAAAAAATGAGAACAAAGATACGCATTACAAATACACATAATATGCAAATAAAACAGTGTTTTATTTTCAGGTACATTAGGTGTATTTAGCAGGAGCATTCAAGAAACTGAATGAACAAATATAAAAATAAAACTCTCTATATATTGATTCCTATTAAACCAACTAGTTTTTCACTCAAAAGTAGTGAGTGATTGTTCTCTTTTTGTTTTGTAGTTTTATTAACATTTAAGGAATAATTCACCCAAAAATAAAAGTAGTGTTTTATTTTTATACCATCATTTACTCACTCAAAAGTTGTTTTAAACCTGAATGATTTTCTTTCTTCGGCTGAAAATAAACGCTATTTTGAAGAATGTGGAAAACCAAACAGTTGCTGGTCCACAGCATCTTCCATAATATTTTGTTCCTACTATCAAATTCAATGTGGACCAGCATCTGTTTGGTTACCCACAGTATTTAAAATATTTTTTTATTATGTGTTCAGCACAAGAAAGAAATTAATACAGGTTTGGGACAACATGTGAGTGCGTTAATAATGACAGAAATTAAATTTTATGATGAACTATCCCTTAAATGACTGTCGGCAGCATGTTTAGTACTGTACCTTTAAGACCAGCACACATCTAACGTACAGGCATGCATCCGTTTTCTCTCAGCTGTTTACTTTCATTTTAGACATAACCAACCAAGTCTACACATAAACCTTGTGTGTTTTTACAGTATTAGCGCAAAAGATAATCAGGCGCTGTTTATTAGGCTTTTTAGTGCACGTGCTTCGGGTGTAGGCGCTCAGAAAAAGCGCAGGTCAGAACAGCACGTGAATGAAACTTTTAACCGGCAAGGCTTTAAAGCACATGCAAATAATATACTTTTGTGATTGCGAATAAGTGCAGCGTCCCGTGAGAGTAACTCTACCGCTGAGTTAACATTGATGTGACTGTATGTTGCGTCGTATATTGATACGGTGGCGGCAGAAAAGCATCTGACAGAATATGTGCTGTAGCACGATACTACAATATTTCTTCAAAAGCAGATGGTGGAGACATTTTTATCATCCACGATCAAAAATCGTCATATCGCACATCCCTAAGTGGAATCAACTCCTTTTAGTCACAAAGATAATCGGAATTGTAAAAGGTTTGCTTTTATTTATGTACATTCACAATAACAACAAATCTTTGTGCTTTTGTAAAATAAACCTAAAGAAAAATAGGATGCCGCTTTCTGCCGTCTGGTTTCCTTTCGCGCAGCCCAAAAATGAACCGAAACTCTACATACTAGGCTACTTGCACATTTTTTCTTTAATTTTCTTAATTTATTATTTAAGTAAAAAATATATTTCTCCAATAGGCCTATTTATTCGTTAATATATATAGCCTAGCTTTATTATGTTTTTCTCCGCTCGCAAAAGCGCTGCAGGTGCGTGATGATGTGACATGATATGACCATGTGAATCCTCATGTTCTGATGTTTGCTGCTTTTTGCGCATGTAAAATTAATCCCTGGGAAACAAATGTTAGTATTTTTAACAGGTCACAGACACTTATCCTTTCTAATTTAATTCAATTCTAATTTAAAATTATCTTGTCGGTTAACGGTTAATAATCGGTTAACGAGCGTCGGTTGTCGGTTAAGAAAAATAACCGAAATGAACATCCCTAATAGAGTAAGATATTTTTTTTTTGTTATCTTTTCTAATTGATATCTGAACAATTTTCCAATAAAGTGAGTATTAAATCAATTTTGCAAATGTGAGAAGTCCAGAGTGAGCTTACAAGGTACATGAGTCAAATGACAATTTTGTCCTATCTATTATTCAAAGTTTATTGGTGGGAACAGGAACTGATATAACAGAGCAGACATTTATTTAATGTAACAAAAAAAAAAAAGTATTTGAAAATTGAACAAAAAGATGAAAGTTCAAGACTACTCAATAAAGTACTTAATAATTAATTGAATTAATTAAAAGATTGAAAAACAAAACTATTGATTTAAACTTGTTAATTACGAGTATAGAAACAAATAACCTAATGTTTCAAAATATACAAATCGTTTAGGTAGACCAACACTTCTGTCAGTCCTTACGAAAATTAACCATGGTTTTTTTGGCAGATTACCATTTGTATAACCACATATTTACTACCATTTTTAATACCATGGTTAAACTGTTTAATGTAGCAAAACCATGGTTAAATTGTGGTTACCATAGTTTTAACTGTATATTAACCACGTTTTTGTTGTTGTTTTGTTGTTGTTTGTAGTATGGTTAATTCTTGTAAGGGAATTTGAGCATTTACAACATTTAAACTTTGTGTGCATACAGTACAATCATGTTTTATTTTGGGAAACATATTTTATAAATGTGCTCATTTTATGCATGTAAATTAATTTTTGCATGTGTGCAAAAGATTCTGTCCTTGTATTAATTTTGACACTAATCTGACGCCATACAAACCAGTTGGTTTAAGATGCTTTATTTTATTGTTGTGGTGAACCATTTAATAAAATCAGACTGTATAAAGGTCATTTATATTTTCTTGTTTACATTACACGTTGAGACAGATGAACGCCCTCCAAATTCAGTCAAACTACGCAAGGAACGACACATTACCGTAATTTACGATCGTCAAAGCCGTATTTGACCGTTACATTGTCAAGTTAAAAACGGTTGAATTGTTAAAATTCAAAATTCCGTTTCGTTCAAATCCACTCCATTTGTTGCGCTACAAAGACCTGAACAGCTTCCAACCAGCCAACTAATTGTCTTTTTGGGCTTAGTCACAAAACATATTTAAATTCAAAGATATTAATATCTATGGTTTGAACTTACGGTTTGGAGCACGTCGTAGTATGCTTTAATTTGCTCTTCAATATCATCCTTTCTTTTCATTAGCAATCGAACATCCTCTTCAGTAGCACTTGGCTCAACAGCTTTGTTTTCCTCTGACATTTTCATGACAAGTGCTGCCAAAAAAAGCAACGAAATGGTCTTTATTAAAGTAATATCTGAGTGCTCATTAATTATAGACTTAGGTATTTTATTTCTATAAATCTTCAAAATGTTCTCTCCAAATTATCCAACAGGCACTGGAAATTAGTTACTGAAGCTATTTCTTCAGTGGATTCACTGCTGGGTTGCAAAGGAACTAAACGATGCATTGCTGCCATCTATGTGCCGGAGTGTGAATCTGACATTAAAAAACGAACAAACAAACAAACAAAAAAACACTAGATAAATCTTGAAGGAAATGTTTAATTTTTTCATCTCTTCAAAGCCACAATTAAAGGGATTTAGTACGGAAAACCAAAACTGCATAAATAAATAAATTTCAACGATAAATAAACTGCAGTAACTAACTAAATAAATAATCCAAAATGGGAATTGTATTAAACTTGTAGAAATCAACTTTTAGAAAACAATGTAGAAATAAATGTATTTTACAAATTTACCATGTAATGTTAGGCTTTTCATTGAATTAGTAATAATAATAGTTTATTTATGGACCTGGAATTCCATAAGTGACTCGAATCTTTTTGTAATCCATTTATTTACAAGAATTGTTCTCACAAAGCGATTCACTGGAACGAATCGAAAGCTACATATGAGAGAGGACAGACGAACCGACTCACTAGAATGAATCGTCGAACCTTCCAAAGATACTTATAAAGAGGACCGTTTAGAACGGACCGAATCGAACTTTCCAAAGATATATATATATATATATATATATATATATATATATGAGACAAAGAAGACCATTTAGACCGAATTAAGAATGACTCGAATTTTCCAAAAATAAACATGAAAGATAACCATTTAAGAACGAACCGATTCAATAGAATGAATCAGACTTACCAGCGCTATAAAGGACAGTGTGGTTGTCATCTCCCCTTCTTTGCACCAATACTTTAAAATATATCATATCCATTTCATCCCTGCGTTACTGATTAACATGAACAAAACTTACAGCTACTAGCTGTTGTGCGTGAACTGTAGCAAAGAAAAAAATGACTTTATAATCTTTATCCATTACTGGTTTAATAATGAATATCACTGCATTAAAGTACCTGACTGAAGACTGTTATCAGCTAATAAGTATTTTATTAAAAATGAAATTGTTTTGATAGAGTTGTACAATTTTGTAACATTTTAAGACAGCTTGAAGAAACTGACACCATACGATTAGGTAATTAGAGTAAAAAAGTAATATTACTCCATTGAGGTGTGCTTATATTTGAGATACAGCAGTCTTCAAGTCACGACCATAACAGGTAGTTGTAATACTCTCATATCTTGTATTAAATTGAACTTTATGAAATAGGTTTTCACAATGTTACTCCTCAAAAGATGGCTGGTAGATTTATAGAAATCTGTGAATTGTGATGTGATAATGTGATAAATGTTTAACAAAAATTAAAATGTGTAATATATGTAGTACCTTTAAAAGAGAGCGACCCAAAGAAGTACCATATTTGTATTCAAAAGCAAAATGCAGTTTTATATTAAAGATAGAAAAAAGCAAAGTAAATCACTGTCACACACAGCTTGTTAGTATTGCAAAGGAGAACTACATATACAGCATCTTCATATTTACATACAAGTTACAACCGATGAAATTATAAATATATCTTAGTTAACTTACAGCAGTTACATGTGACTGGAACAAAAAAGGACAAAGAGCACTCTGTTAAATAACCGGCACCAACTCTACAAACAAATGAAGTGGTTATATAATTTAAATGAATAAAGTTAATGCATGTTTGTTCAAAAGACTCTGTATACATTGTGAAAATCTGACATCTTTTCTGAAAAACAAGGAGGGGAACTAAACAGAGATCATCTCCGCTTGCCTCGTCAGCCAACAATCTGAGCTGCCAAGACCAATAAACTACTGTGTGGCCTGAACGCGCCATGAGTTTTAGCAGCAAAAACATAGTCCTGAACCCTGGAGAACTTCCTCCAAGGTGGTTTTGAGAACTCAAACACATATGGGTTCATAACAATCCTCAAAGAAACTTTATAGAAAATAAACCTGTACATAAGCATCATAAACAGTTCCAAATATAGAGGTGAATCTCACAAAAAAAAAAACATGTGCAAGTCAAACTCAACCCAAAATAAAAAGACACTGTTTCGCATTAAAAGTCTATTTTGGAGTATTAAGCACTTTTGCAAAGTGAGATTATTTTCATGAACATGAAATGCTATTTCCACATTATCCTAATTATAAGATTCTCATGAATTAAATACAGTATTTTTAAGGGATTACAGTAAGTAAAATTAGCATAAAGGCAATACAAAAACACTACCATGATGTATAAATACTTTACAATACAAATATATTACAGTACTGAGAATCTATTATTATTTGCATTACAGTAATGAGAAAAAAATGCACTTAATCCTAAAATTTCAACAAAACAGCATCTTATTTCTTGTCATTTTGGGGTAAACATGACCTGGACATGATCCTGACAGGTTTTGTGACATTCACCCAGTCAGTCGCATTCACCTACACATTAGCATAGCCTTATCACAGACCGCTAAATCATGTGGAAGTGCAAGGTGCTTTACAGATTCTGTTGTTTGTTTTGGTTCCTAAATCAACTCTGAACATATTTTAACATCAAAAAAGGAAAGCCAGAACCATGTACCATATTTATATACATACATATGACACCACCGGTCAAAAGTTTGGAATAATTAAGATTATTTGATGTTTTTGAGAAAAGTCTCTTATGCAAGGTGCTTGAAAACAGTTGTGCTACTTAATAGTTTTGTGGGGAAAACATGATACTTTTTTTTCAGGATTCATTGATGAATAGAAAGTTCAAAAGAACAGCATTTATTTGAAATAGAAATCTTTTGTAATATTATGTCTTTGCTCTCAGTTTTGATCAATTGAATGCATCGTGGCTGAATAAAAGTATTCAGTTCTTTTCTTTCTTGTACCTCAAACATCTGAGTGGCAGAAAATACGAAGTAGAATATATGTTTTCAACACTGATAATAATAAGAAATCAGCATATTAGAATGATTTCTGAAGGATCATGTGACACATTCAGCTTTGCAGCACAGGAATAAATTACATTTTACAATATATTCACATACAGTAGAAAGCAGTTCTTTAAAATTGTAATAATATTTCACAATATTATTACTTTACTGTATTTTTGATCAAATAAATGCAGCCTTGAGCAGAAAAAAAGACTTAAAAAACTTTTGACACCAGGTGTACATATATATTTAAAAACTGGCTTCATCCTTGACAAAATAACTGTAATACTCTTTAAAATGGACTGTAATTTATTAGAAATATTCAGTGTAACTGAAAAAAAGCAGATTCTTCATGAGTGTGTGAATTCTGTCCTTTGGCACCATCACAAACGTGTGTGAATGAGTCTTTCAACAGTCCTAATGCTTTTAAAACTACTTCAAAGGAAGAAAACGTTAAAAACCCAATCCAAAGTACAGAAAGTTCATAAATACATTTCATCGTGGCAAGATGAGGGCTGGATGCTGACACACCTCGCGAGAGCATTTACTAAACCCACATGAGCTCGCGTTAGAAACAAAAAGCAGTTTACTTCAAAGAGTTTCTCTTGTATACAAAAAAGGCTCAAAATATCTGTCAGTGTTTCTTATTCCTTCTCACAAGGTCTCTGACTCCAGCGTGCTTCGTCCTTCTCCGTAGTTTACAAAAAAGCTTGCGTAGTCCGAGAGGAGAGGCAGAAGACGAGAGGCGATCCAGATGAACTGAGCAAGATGATGGAGGGTTTGTGTGCATGTGCTGTTTTTATATACGTATTATTGACGTTTAGAGTAATGCAAAGGAAAACTTTCAAGTATGAGGTCTGTCTCAAATCTATTTACAGTTAATTTGGCTGTTGGTGTATGTATGCATTAGCTTTCCTCTGTGTCAGTTGCTTAAGTATATATATATGGTCCGTATGACTGTACCTACCTGTTTGACTTCTAATAACAGTGTGTATTCAAGCCTTTTTCTCTTCTCCCATATATGCCTGCCTCCATGCTGACTGTGTTTGTTAGTACAGTTTCACACTTCGCTCTCAGTAGAGGCTTTACGGTTGGGGACCCAGCCGGTGTCGGGATGCGTGCTGTGATGCTGAGCCGTCACGGCGTGGGTGGTGCTGAGACTCGAGCACTCTGATTGGTCGCCCTGCAGCAGCTGCTCGGTCTCTCCGTCGTTCAGAGAGGCGGAGCTCGCCTGTAGCGAGACGGTATCTGTACGCATGCAAGCGTGAAGCCCCGCTCCTCGACACACCTTCAACTGTCTCAAGTCCTCCCAGTAAAGATCATCTCCTGAGAGCAGACACACACCTTCCACGATGCGGATCTTCTCTTTAGTGTAGCCTCCGTCGCAAACGCCCTGGACCTGCAGACAGCATTTGAAGTGAGATTAAATTTGACAGAAATAATTACTGTGAAACAGAAGTGCACTTTAGCATACTTTTAAAAGAGTACTTAAATGATATACTTTAAAAAGACCCTGGAGCACAAAACCAGTCTTAAGTCGCTGGGGTATATTTGTAGCAATAGCCAAAAATACACTGTATGGGTCAAAATGATTGATTTTTCTTTTATGCCAAAAATCAGTAGGATATTAAGTAAAGATCATGTTCCACGAAGATATTCTGTAAATTTCCTACCATAAATATAATAAAACTTAATTTTTGATTAGTAATATGCATTGCTAAGAACTTCATTTGGACAACTTTAAAAGGCAATTTTCTCAATATTTAGATTTTTTTGTACCCTCAGATTCCAGATATTCAAATAGTTGTATCTCAGCCAAATATTGTCCTATCCTAACAAACCATACATCAATGGAAAGATGATTTATTCAGCTTTCAGATGATGTATAAATCTTAATTTCGAAAAATTGACACTTATAACTGGTTTTGTGGTCCTCGGTCACATATGTAAGTGTAAAATGCATGAAATGTTTTCAGACACTTAATTGCAATTAAGTGTTTAAAAAATGTATTATAGTTTGAATTTATAATAAATGCAATTGGTTGAAATTTAGAGTGCTTTTTGACCCAAAGAATAGTTCAATTAAAAATGAAAATGTACTCACCCCTAGGCTATCCAAGATGTAGATCAGTTTGTTTCTTCATCAGATTTGGAGAAATGTAGCATTCAATCACTTGTTCACCAATGGATGCTCTGCAGTGAATGGGTGCCGTCAGAATATCAATACACAACAAACATCACAATAATCCACACCGCTCCAGTCCATCAATTAACATCTTGAGAATCCAAAAGCTGTGTGTTTGTATGAAACAAATCCATCAAGACATTTTTCATTTTAAACCATTGCTTTTGGCTAAAATAGGAGTCCTCTATCATAATATTGCTTCCTCCATTGAAAAAATCCTTTTGTCTGAATCAGGAGAGAAATCTGCACAGATCAAGCACCGTTTTATAAGCCAAAACAGTCCAAAAAAAGTTGTTTTATTTTTATATGTTTGTGGAATTTGATGCGAGAGGACAACACTTGAGGAAGCGTTATTACGGATTATGGACGCTTATCGATATTTTGGCCAGAAGCGATAGTTTGAAATTTAAGTCCTAATGATGGATTTGTTTCTTACAAACACATCGCTTTTGGCTTCACAAGATGTTAACTGATGGACTGGAGTGGTGTGGATTACTTGTGGGTTATTATGATGTTTTCATCAACTGGACTCTCATTCTGACGGCACCCATTCACTGCAGAGGATCCATTAGTAATCAAGTGATTAGTGCTGTTAAACGATTAATCGCGTCCAAAATAAAAGTTTTTGTTTACATAATATATATTTGTGTACTGTGTATATTTATTATGTATATATAAATACACACTCATACAGTATATATTTTGAAAATATATACATGTATTTACATGTATATTTTTATATTTACATCATTTATATTATATATAAATGTATTTAATACACAAATATAATATTTTTCTTAAATATATACATGCATGTGTTTGTATTTATATATATATACATAATAAATATACACAGTACACAAATATATATTATGTAAACAAAAACTTTTATTTTGGATGCGATTAAATCGCGATTAATCGTTTAACAGCACTACAAGTGATTGAATGCTACATGTCTCCAAATCTGATCAAGAAACAAACTCATCCTAATCTTGGATTACTTCTATTGTCTTTAAAATATGATTAAAGTGTATTGCTGGTTGTACAACCCCAATTCCAGAGAAGTTGGGACGTTTTGTAAAAATGCAATAAAATCAAGAGTCTGTGATTTGTTCATTCTCTTTAACTTTTATTGACAAAAGTACAAAGAAAAGATTTCCAAAGTTTTCACTGACCAACATAAATGTATTTTGTAAATATGAACAAATTTTGATTTTGATGGCTGCAACACACTCCAAAAAAGTTGTGACCGAGGCACGTTTAACGCTGTCACATCAACTTTCCTTTTAATTACAATGTTTCATTGTTTGGGAATTGAGGATACTAATTGTTAAAGTTTTGCAAGTAAAATTTTTGTCCAGTCTCTATCGAAACAAGGCTTCAGATGCTCAGCAGACTGTGATTGCTGTTGTCTGATTCTCCTTTTCATGACTGGTCATACATTTTCAATAGGAGTCAGATCTGGACTGCAGGCAGGCCAGTCTAGCACATTCACTGTCTCTATGAAACCACGCTGTTGTAGCATATGCAGAATGAGAGCTGGCATTGTCTCGATCTAATAACTATGGACTTCCCATGAAAGACATCATCTTGACGGCAGTATATTTCTCTGGACAATCCCAATATGTGCCTCCGTGTCAATGGTACCTTCACACATATGCAAGTCACCCATGATGCACTCATATACCATGACAGATGTTTGCTTTTGCATCTGTCACTGATGAAAGTCTGGATGGTCCCTCTGGTCTTTGGGACTGAGAACTCGAAATCCATTTTTCCCAGAAACAAGTTGAAATGTGGACTCATCTGAGTACAGCACACATTTCCACTGTGTTTTTGACTATCTGAGATGAGCTCTGGCCCAGAGAACCCGGCAGCATTGCTGCACAGAATTGATGTATATCTTTCTCCTAGAGTAACAGAGATTCAAGTTGCATTTCTTGATGCAGCAGCAGACTGTGTAAAGCAGCAGTTTTCTGAAGTACTCCTGAGCCCATGTGGCTATATTTAACACTGCAGCATGATAGTTTCTTATACAATGCCATCGGAGGGCTCAAGCACATTCAACTGAGGTTTCCTGCCTTGCCCTACATGTACTGTGATTTCTCTGGATTCCCTGAATTTTTTCACAATATTATGTGTGGTAGTTGGTGAAAGACCTAAATTCTTTGCGATTTTGCATTGCGAAATGTGATTTTTGATTTGTTTGACACTTCTCTCATGAAATTTGGCACAAAGCGATGAGCCATGATCCAGCTTTGCTTGCAAAGACTGAGATGTTCCTTTTATACCCAAACATGATATCTTGACCCATTACCAATTCACCTGCTTACTGTGAACTGTTTCAAAAGAGTTTAAAGTGGATATTCTATAACCTTTTCACTTTTATTTTATTTGAAATGTGTTGCAGCCATCAAAAAAAAAAAAAAAAAAAAAAAAAAGTTCATATTTACAAAATACATTTACGTTGGTCAGTGAAAACTTTGGAAATCTTTTCTTTGTACTTTTGTCAGTTGAATAAATGTTACAGAGAATGAACAAATCACAGATTCTTGATTTTATTGCATTTTTGCAAAACGTCCCAACGTCTCTGGAATTGGGGTTGTACATATACATGCATTTATGGTAAGCTGGAATATACTCCAATGTCATTTTTATTAAAACTTGTATGTCATGTTTTTAAATATATTTGTAATTTCACATTTGTATGATGAAGCTGCAATTTAGTATATTTAAAATATATTAATGTTAAATTTAATATTGAACAACACAAATTCTAATCAACGTTACATGCACATTCTATTCAATACCATTAAGCACACTTCTTTTTCACAAGTGTATGTTATTAGTATAGCTATTTATACAGTACATAGTTTACATTGTATATATTGTAGAGCAGTTAATGTAATGTATAGAATTAGAATTACAATCATCAAGTCAACATGAAACGGCACTCACAACCCATTTTACTTCTATAATCTGATGCATTTACTGGTTGGGGGACTTTATGTTGATTTTAAAACAATACAGCATTTCTTTTCATGGCATTAAGAATAAAAAACCCCCACAAACACTGCAACCACTGCACTTCAAAGGCAATGTTGACAATGCATGCTACCTCAGGCAGAATACACTAAAGAAACTAGCCTATAACAACGTATTATCATTTTAACAAATTGTAGCAGCTATAAACGGTATCTTTTTGCACTCTCATGCAAAAATCTGACTACATGCAAGAAGAAAAAGATGCTAGATGCAGTTGGTCACAATCACACGGCTGACTTAAAATATGGGAAGCGATATTTTCCCAATTAGTTGAACTACCTTGTTTGCCATTCTGATGATAATAAAAGGGGGATGTCAAAAGATGAAAGGAGAAAGGGAGTTGTAAGGATGATTGAGCTGTCATGGAGAACATGGGGGGAAAAAAGATGAGCGGGGACTGAGACTCACAAAAAATATAAAACCAGTTTATCTTGATGAAAACAATCAGTCATAGCTGATGTCAACCAACAATTACATTCATCTACAGGAGATTCTTTTGATCTTCAAATGCAAGAACGATAAACAGTACCTCTTTTTTATATCGCAGCTGGTTGTTTATTGCAGGTTTCTGTGCAGTCTCTATTTTAACCTCCTGTGTTGAAGTTCTGTATGAAGGGTTGCTGTAAGTCAAGTTGCTCACTCCTGGATCTGCAAACTTGAATTTTTTGTGCCTTGAAAGCAAAAAATAACATCATCATCAAATATTCATCTTGAGCAGCTGAGAAAAGTAATGCATTCATAAAGTGCTTCATTAAAACTTACCTGTAAATAATGAACGCAGCGATGAGTATCAGGATGGCCAGTATTGACAGAGCTCCACCAATCACATAGCTGATATGAGGGCTCTCATCTTCATAAAAATCAATGTAAATGGTCAATTCATGCTTGATTTACTATTTAAAATCAGAGTTGTAAATATTTACCACGAGGTGCAGACACCACATTGTTCTGGATGCAGTCCTCTAGATTGAGATTTGCGTCTGTACAACTGTGAGCAGAAAATGATTGGATTTTTTTTAGACAATAGTTCATTTAATTCTTAAAGAAAACCTTATTTAGACTGGATAGCTGGAGTTGACTTACTTGACCCCTGACAGGCCCTGATGAGGTTTCTCTGTGGGGTGTTTTTTGGGGGCTTGAGTACCTTTGGAGTCCTTCTCAGGTGCCGTGGGAATGTAACCTGAGACTAGTCCAGAAACAGAATTGGAATTCTAATTACAGACTCTATTTATGCTAATTAATTCATAATAAAGACATGCAATTAATATCCACTTGCAATGGATAATCTGAATGAAGGTGTTCACACAGGCCAAAATTATGATCCAGACGGGCATATTCTTATTGCAATTTCTAGAAAACAGAATACTGGCTTAATCTGGTTATGATAATCAGTGTTGCACTCATTAAAAATTGTAAAATATGAATAAATCTGAAATAAAATGTAAATATTTTGGTTTAAAAACTTAAACCAAAAAAACCCCCTTTAAAATTAACTGAAATTAACTTAAATTACTAAAACTCAGATTGCAAATATACATGAATATTCACTTGAGATGGATAATCTGAATGAGGGTGTTTACATAGGCCAAAATTCTGATTCATATAGGCATATTCTTAATCAAATTTCTAGAAAACAGAATATTGGTTTAATCTGGCTATGATAATCAGTGTTGCAATTGTAATCAACTAAAGCTTAATAGAAATGGAAATAACAAAAACTAATAAAAATGTCCAAAGCACATAATATTACTAATAAATTACTATTTATGCTAATTTATTAGTAATTAATAATAAAGACATGCAAATATAGATAAATATTCATTTTCAATTAATATTCTTAATGATGGTGTTTACATAAAATCTGATTAATTCATGTATGTTCTTATTTAGATTTCTAGAAAACAGAATATTGGTTTAATCGGGTTATGTAATTAGTGTTGTACTTAAAACTAAAACTTAAAAAAAATCTCAATTGTTAACTGAAATAAATCTGAAATAAAAAGGCTATCGAATGAAAAACTTTAAAACACTTTATAAATGGCAATTAAATTTAAGTAAAATAATAACTTTAAGGCAAATAATTTTAAATTGAAGTACTAAAATTACTAAAACAAAAATAAATAAAAGCTAAATGGAAATCTATATAAAAAAACAAAACAAAAAACAAAAAAGCACATTAGAAAATTTCTAAAACTTACGTTAAAAGTGAAAACTAAAAATCTAAAAATAAAACACCAAAATATTATTAAATACAATAATTGTATATAAATAACACTACAATAACACTGATGGTAATCTGGTAGATGTAAACAGTCATATCATAAATATATTCATTTGTGTAACATCTCGGTGTTCAACAGTGATTTCTTGAAAACAATAATTGCACATGTTGAACTCACTTGTAGAGCAGGGTCTGCCATCAGGCTCATCTGGACACGCACACACAAAACTGTTACTCCTCGCAAGACACAAGTGTGTGCAGCCGCCATTATTCACACCGCAATGATTTGTTCCTAGAACGACAAGTCAATCTTAAGGATACATTCATTTCAATGGCAAAGGTAACATTTATTCATCACTCATGCTCAATGTTTGAAAATATTACTAAATACAAAATGCTTAAACACATTACACATCAAAAGCTGCACTTGTTTATATGCAACATTAATATTTAATATAATAACTTTAAATTCAATTGCACATAAGCATTTTCCAGTCAGCACACATTTTGGACGTCTTCCTTATCTGACAAACCCATTCCAGGACTTTTCTTCAAATGAGCTAATGAATTTGTTGTTCTTTATTGGATCACAGAGAATCATTTTGAACCTGGCTTTATCCAATGTTCAGATATATGTTCTGGAAATGTATGCAAATTGGTGCATATTTAATAATAATGCAATGCACCAACTGCATATACAAACATTTCATAAAACATCTGATACAAAACAATAGTCTTAATTCACTGTGATTAATCAACTGGAGAAGTATGCTAACATCTATTAGTTGTTAGGTTACCCTTTATTTAACAGTAGTGTCTTGCTTTAATAATAATTACAAATCAAATAGTATATCACAAAATCCCTTCAAAGTGTGCGCTGTGCATTAGAGTAAAAATAAAGTAGACTTGTAGACTCTTCAGTTCAGTCTCAACAAGTCAATCTTACCGGTCTGTCTTTGTGGCGACACCACTATGATGTCCATGAGGCCCTCTACATTAGCCAGCACAGTTTCCTTACTACGACCTGTATGCTTATCTACTCGCTGAATAGACTTGGTCTGCCAGTCCGTCCAATAAATCCAACGGTCTTGCTGTGAGATTCGGGAAAAAGGAGTTAAAGGAGAGTATACCGGTTTCAACTGGGGACAAAGAAAGGGGGTAAAAAAAAAGGGGGAGGGAAGGAAAGATGGGAAGAAAAAGGAGGGTCAGAAAATGGAAAGATGCAAAAGAAGAGAACAACATGCTAAGGTTATAAATGCAGAGACATAAGTGAAAGAGAGGACGGGTCAGTGGAGCAGAGGGTGATGAAGGTGCAGGTGAGTGACAGATTAAGTGAGGGTGAGGATCAGATATGGAAAGGTACCTGCGTGAGGGCAAACGGGTGTGATACGGGGCTGATGAGAATTTGACGCAGTTTGCCATTCAAGTCAGAACTTTCTATGCGGTCCAAGTGTGCATCCACCCAAAAGATCCTACACACGAAATCACACGAAATTTCAGTTTTGTGTGTTCTCCAAAATGTCTGAAGGTACTTGCCATGATTATGGTACAATAGAGTCTGAAGGAAGCCTTTTTTTTTTTCTTTTTTTTTTTTAGAGAAAAAAATGTTGAAATTCAACCTCAGGAGATCCAACTAAATATTATATCAGCTGTTTTATTGTTCAATAAAAAAAAAAAAAAATAAATAAAAATCAATCTTAATTGAATTTTTAAATAGCATTTAAAAAAAATTAAAAAGTGCAAAAAAGAAAATATACATTTTTTATCTAAAATAAATATTTTGTAAAATATACATTTGGAATATTTGTACATGTGGAATCTAAAATTGCTATTAAATCAAATCCATATGTCTAAAGTTATGTTTCAAATTTGAAGTTGATATTGCAAAAATTGAGGTCTACACTATGCCAAAAAATCTATACATTTCTGTCATAATATTACTTCTTCGAGACCTTGAGACTTTCCAGTGATATGTGTTTTGTCAAGATTAGAAAAAGTTTTGATTATAAAATATTGTAGTAAATTTTGTAATACAACACTTGACACGAGTAGGGGGAAGTGCCCACTGAAAGGTTTAAAGTGCCATTTCCATTGTAACGCAGCATCTAATTTCAAAATAAAAACAGGATAAATTTTGAGTATTGAAGCTTTCAAATGATATCTAATTTACAATGTTTATTAAAATGTGTGATAGAGGAAAAAGACAATAAAAAGAGCACTAAGAGTGACAGTTAACAGGTTAAAACTCTGATTTGTGAGGTAATGTCAGCTTAATCTTACTGAAAATACCATAACTAAAGTAAGTAAATAACAAAAAAAAACAATATTTAAATATAATAAATCTCCTTTCCCCATTTATGCAGCCTTCCTCCTCCCCAGCACCACCTGTCTGTCTGTCTGTCTGTCTGTCTGTCTATCTATCATTTTTAACTCAGTTGTCACTAGCTACTTTGGGACCAATTGTTGTTTTCTGTAATTTCCCCCCAAAATGGGACACTAACTGTGCCTTATTCATGGAAAGTACCTGAACAGTCAAGGCCAGTTGTTGTTAGTGGTAAAGTGGCATTGAAAACAAAGTATGACTATGTAGGTGTACAACTGAAGAAAGAAAGGAAAAGACAAGAAAATTTCAAATGAAAATTGTTTTCAAAACCTGCAATAGTGTGTATGTTACATCTGAGGCCACATACACACTGCAACTTAGTGATATCAGTGTTTAAATGTGGTAGTGAATCCTAAAAAAATAATTTGGTGTGCATCACCCCCAAAAACTGCAATGACTAGCACAGTGATAACCATGACTGTGAACAAGAAGTATGAATGCCAACCTGTTTGACCAAAGTAATATTAGTAACCAAAGATGCATTTCTGAGTAAATCGCCATTGACAGTGCCACTGTTGTGTTTATGCTTACAAAGTTGGTGCTTTCAAACAACTCAGTCTTGTTGCCATGCCTGCTTATTATAATGAATGGGTGTTTCAGCGCTTATAAATATGACCAACCTTGGAGTGTGATCTTTTGGTCATATTTTCTAAATATGGTCACGTATTTGAGCTTATTTTGGCACTGCAAGTCTCTTAATTTGGATTTATTTTGTTGAGCCTTTTGGACAGCTGAACTTATGTTGTGTCAATTGTAATAAGACTTTCCAGTTTTATTGATCTTGCCATCATTGATTTTTAGGATATTCACTGTCACTACTGTTACTATGCTACAGTTATTTGTGGCTAGCATGAGAACAAGAAAGATGATTGATATTGTTTGTACAACAGCAACTTGAATACAATATATAAGCTACCTTTTATAGCTGTCAGTCTAAAAACTGAATGTCTGAACGTGGATTTAACATATGTGGCGTTAATTTGGTCAAAAAATGTGGTTGTCACTCCCATAAATGACCAAACTCTGTGTGTACAGAACGGCATTAAGGACTCAACAGTGACAACCATAAGTCTGCAGTGTGTTTGTGGCCTAATGGTGCATCAGAATTTGGTTGATATAGGTTTAAGGTCCATTTTGCACATGTATATCAGCTTCCAACAAAATCATTACCAAAACTCTCCACTCTTTTTAATGAATTTTCCTCTTTTACCTGCGGGTGTCATAGTCCAATGTCAAGCCGTTTGGCCATCCCAAATCTGTGTTAATGAGGACTTTCCTGTCTGTGCCATCCAGGTATGCACGCTCAATCTTTGCAATGTGACCCCAATCTGTCCAGAACAAGAATCTTGCCAAAGAATAAAATGATGAAATGCATTCATTAGTAATAATAAAGTAACTATATAACAAGCTCCCTTCTCTCTCGCTCTCTCATTCATTTAAATAAATGCAGTTTTACCATGCCACTTTATTCTGACTTCAGAATTCTACACTGTAAAAAAAAATCCGTAAAATTTACGGTAAAAAACTGGCAGCTGTGTTTGCCGGAATTCTACCGTAAAAAATACGGTAACAACATTTTAGGTTTTACGGTTTTAACTTAAATTTAAAGTTAAATACCGTAATTTCATTAACTGATATAATGTTAATATACCAACCTATTGAAGTACTGAAATCTGTTTTGTACCTTTGAAATATACTGATAACCACCAAATGCAGGTGGTGATGAGAAAGTCACATGATGAACCAAAGCCCATCACAAGCAACTTTTAAATACTAACATATATAGAAGGTGCACAGTGTCATTCACACAAGCACTAAACACCATCATGGTGAGAATCATTAAACTGAAATATGCAATAAACATTAATTTAACAACATTAGATGTAACATACAACCCCAATAAACATAAGTGATAAGAAAAAACTAAGAAACAACAGTTATTTCAAAGAAAAAACATCAAATTCAAACAAAATTTGAAATGCAACACAGGGAATTCTGGGAACAGTTTTTCCCTGTAAATTTTACAGGAACTTACCGTTAACCATTTAACAGTTTTTTTTTCTGTAGCATTTTCACAGTTTTTTACCGTTAAAATCACAATCATTTTTTACAGTGTAGATTCAGCTACCCACAGACAACATAACTAATAAAAATTAACCATTATTTTTATCTGCCCATTACAGTTTTTGGCTGTGCATGCTAGTGATCATGGTAAAAGCAGGATAATCCATGACTAGGTGAACATTTGACAATTTTAATCCACTCTGCAGAGGCAACCACTTCACATCACATGGGTTCCGTCTTTGCAATCAACACGTTTCATGAAAAAGTTTGTTGGATTTTAAAAACATGAAGCTGTAAAAATATTGTTCTAAAATGAAGACAAAGTCTTAGACACTCTCTGGCTGTCAAACTTTAAGGGCTTAAAGGAAGTTAATATGATGAACTACACTGGTGATTATTCTAAAAATCAATTCCCACCGATTTTTAACAGATATTTAGGAAAAATGATATCACTTGGCTAAAGTTCACTTAAAAAGTGGCTCAGAAAAATGAAGTTAATACTCAAAAAAGCTCTAGGATCATTTGTTTGCAGATACCACTTAGTTCATTATTTTGTAACTAATGGAATTAAACCATTAGTTTGACTTATAAGTCCAAAAGTGTCAAAATACAATATATGCATCTATATTTAGAGGCTGGGCTTGCCTTCAGGAAATCAAGCTCAAAGACTTTAAAGGCAAACAGTATAATAGATTTCTTTTTTTTTTTTTCCCAATCACCTCGTTTTTTGCCAACAATTACAAACTGAGGTGTGTGCTATTTCAAGAGAAACTGGCATATTCACATCCTGGACTGCCAATGTAAAAATGTAGGCTATGTATGAGTTTTATGGATGTGTAAAGAAATACTGAAATTGTAATAATAATAATAATAATGTGTAATTGTTAAAAATAACATAATAAAAGTAATAAAACCTAATGTTACATTTTTGTGTAACTTCTTTAGCCCTCCTCCTCCCCAGCACCACCTGTCTATATAAAATAATAATAATAATAAAAAAAAATGTGAATAAATATTCATATGAATAATATATAAGTACAGAAAAAACATAAAAGAAAACATACAAACTACAAACACTGGATAAAACAGTCCTTTTAGAAATAGACTCAAGTTTTTATAAATACTTTTGAGGATTCATTTTCTCTTTATGAAGAAATACATAAAGCAACAAAACCGCAATGATCTGATGATAAGTTTGCCGTTCTCACCCCTTGCTAGGAAACACAGCGATGGCTCTTGGTTCATCCAGGCTGTTATTCACCAGAACTTTCCGAGACGTACCATCTAAGAGAGCCACTTCAATGGTGTTACGGCCGGTGTCTGTCCAGTACATGTTACGAGCCACCCAGTCAACAGCAAGCCCATCAGTCGTCTTCAGACCCTGACTGATCACAGCTTCCATATCGCTGCCGTCTAAATTCACACGCCTGAAAAGAATGAAACATTTCATATAAAATATCAATATAACATATTTAAAAAAGCTTAAAAATACTTTATTTGTACTTAAATAGCAAATGACAGAATAAAAAAAAAAATTATCTTATCCAAGAATAAATGATAACAGGTCACTAATGGAATATGAAAACTATGCACAACAAAAGATTTTCAAAACATAATAATTTAAAATGTACTTATGAATTGTACTTTTAAAAGTGTACTTAAGTGTGTTAACAAACATAATCATGCTTTTAATTTAATTAATGTTACACTTTACTTTATGGTGTCCTTGTTACAGTGTAATTGTACATTTAAGTGCTGAGTAATATTAACTACTTACTATATGGTTAGGATTAGGGTTTGGCTCAGGGTTGCATGTAATTATGCATAATTTATTGTTATTACAATAGTAAGTACATGTAACGTGTAACAAGACACCTTAAAATAAAGTGTTACCTTAACTAATAATATGTGACCCTGGACCACAAAACCAGTCTTAAGTCGCTGGAGTATATTTGTAGCAATAGCCAAAAATACACTGTATGGGTCAAAATTATTGATTTTCCTTTTATGCCAAAAATCATGAGGATATTAAGTAAAGATCATGTTCCATGAAGATATTTTGTACATACCCTACTGTAAATATATCAAAACTTAATTTTTGTTTAGTAATATGCATTGCTAAGAACTTCATTTGAACAACTTTAAAGGCGATTTTCTCAATATTTTGATTATTTTGCACCCTCAGATTCCAGATTTTCAAATAGTTGTATCTCAGCCAAATATTGTCCAATCCTAACAAACCATACATCAATGGAAAGCTTATTTATTCAGCTTTCAGATTATGTATAAATCTCAATTTCGAAAAATTGACCCTTATGACTGGTTTTGTGGTCCAGGGTCACATATATGCAAGTACAGTTGTTTTTTTGAAATACTCTATAAGGAGCGCAAGTGTACATTCAATCCAATTAAGCAAACTTTTTCAAAACTAATTAATTTTAATATTAGTGTTTTAGTATTTTAGTAATAATATTTTATTAGACACACCTTATAACATCCAGAGACACATCCGTATAGTAGAGTTTCCTCTCCACGCTGTCATAGTCCAAGGAAATCACATTATGCAACTCGGGCACAGGCACGTACACGTCTGTGTGGTCATTAGTGTCTAGAGAGATTCTTCGAACACTGACACGATTTGAAAAGAGCAGGTATGTTTCAGGCAAATTGTCACATGATCTCCCATCACTTTTCAGCAGAATACCGGTGGGACACGCACAAGACGTCACATTATGCCGAGGCAGACACAGGTGAGAGCAGCCACCGTTTCTCCTGCCACATTTATCGAAGCCTGCAGGGAGAGAAAGGACAATTATGCCAGAAAGTTACATCATTTTTGTACTATTATATGCCAATCTCTGCTAAGCCTTTGAATGCACAAGATTATTCACCAGTTACTTACTATTTAAGCACATTGTTGTAACTGTTTACTGGAAAATAGATACAAAGGTTCATGAAGTCTAAGTGGTTAATGGTTACCTGACATTTAGCAGACACTTTCTGTAACAAAAGTGAGTGTACTGCACACCTGTGAAGTTTTAGTAATATTCATATACTATTATAGTATTTATTATGGAAGCTTGTTTCCGTCACAGGATAAAAAATAAAAAAAAAATTCTTGCAATTCTGAGTTTGTATTTTACAAATCAGATGTTTCTCTCAGAACTGAGAGATATGAGACATAATCTCAGATATTTGAGGTATAAACTCGCAGCTGTCAGAAGCAAAGTCTACATTTTGAGATCTAAACTTGCAACTGTGAGACCTGTGAGATAAAAAGTCGCAATTACCAATTAATTTTTTATAGTTTATTCTACGGTGGAAACAGAAAAATAGAACTGCGAAATATAAACTCAGAATTCAGAGAAAAATGTCAGAATCAGGAGATTTTTGGAAATTCGCACTTATTTCTCAGAATTGCAAGTAAATATCTTTACTTAATTGAGTTTATATCTCACAATTTGATCTGTGAATTGTGAAAAAAATGACCTTATTCATTTATTTTATATCCTGTGGCAGAAACAAGCTTCTATTATTTCTAAACATTTTGCATTAGCTTTTTTAAATATTTTGTTTATTTTATTTTTTGTTTAGGTTTTAGTATTATTAATGAGCTTTGGTCATTTTCATTAGTCTGTATTATTTCTATTTAGATTTAATTTCTATTTTATTTTCAATAATTTTAGTACTTCAACTCAAAATTATTTTATTTCATTTAGTTAAAATAAAATCATTTCATTATTTTAGTTAATTTGCAACATTTCTAATTTTCAAGTTTTTCATCCAATATTTATATATTTTATTTGATTTCAGCATTATTTCAATGAATGATTAACAATTTTGAATAGTTTTAGTGAACACTAACAACACTGGTTACAAAAACAAATTTTGGTCTAAAAACAGGAACATTATTTTTTTCTTGTAACTTAAAGGCTATTCGATGCACTATTCACAATAAACAAGGCAAAACACTTAGAGAATGAAAATATTATTAATTAAATAATAATGATAATAAAAACATGTACTTTATAACCTACCCAAAGGTCTTGCCCGGTCAACAGCCTGGATGTCCATGAGGCCGGGTAAGTTGGAGCGGACTGTGATGCTGTTTGCTCCAGTGTCCTTGTCCGCTCGATGAATACTGCGGCTCTGCCAGTCCGTCCAGTACATGTGCGGCCCCAACAGAGTGAGACCGTACGGGTGCTGGACGGGAGACACCAGGGTCCTCCGGTTTGAACCATTAAGATCAGCAGCTTCTATTCGCTGATGGGAAACCAGATTATTTTATTTAAGCATTTATATAAGTTTTCTCATTCCTCTGTAGGAAACTTAAATACGGCGTTACACTAAAGGCTGGATTACTCGACATACTTTACTTATTTATTCCTTATCTTTTGTAAGCAGTCTGTTATACTGTTATAAATATCTCATTTACATTACAAGCTATCAGAATTTCATCACTTTTTGTCCATATAAATATCAGTATCTGCACCAAATTACTTATTTTTTGCTGAATAAGACTGAGCTGATTTACCTCCATATTCTCCCTATATCATACTATACGAGTTATAAAAGCCTGATGTATGAAATACGATATTCATACATATATGATATCTCATATGTCAGGCTTTAAAGGGTTCAAATTAGTGCTTAAAAAAATAACTAACTAATCACACATTTTTTCTAAAATTAATTGTGATTAAAATATCAATGACTGGACGGAATCAGATTCTGTGCACATAATATACTATGCAATTTTCTGAGAAATCTGTCAACTCTGACCCGTATCTGCAGACTGGCTCTGATTTTCTGCTGCCAGTGTCGTTTCACCCAAAAGTTGTGTAGTGTACTCCAGTCTTGAAACAGCCTTCAGGTCACACTAACCTCAGTATGTGCATCGGCCCATAGCAGCTGTGATCCAGCTTTGTCTACGGCCAGTCCATTAGGCCAGCCAAGATTGTTATTTATCAGAACCACACGATCTGAACCATCCATATTAGAGCGCTCCAGCTTGGCATGCTCGCCCCAGTCCGTCCAGTACATGTACCTAAAGACAGATTTTTATAGGCCTATTATTAATCATCACATACTGTATCTGTGCTCAGCTGCAAGAAGCCTTGTAAGTTATGAAAACCAATAGCTATAATTGTGTTTTTGCAACTGGCTCCTGGAGCTTATATGAAAATTCAAGTTTTAATCTGTCTATTAGCGCGAACGATTTCTATATGCTAGTGTGATTCTAAAGTTTGACAAAATTTGCTGCATTTACAGTCTCTCCGTCTTCTTACCATAAAAAGGATTAAACTGTCCAGTCAAGTGCTTTAAAGAACCAGAATATTAATAAAGCTATTATAAATACTGTACCACCTGCCTCACTCACTCATTCAGTCCTACATTTGTGAAAAAGCACTGCACTTATTTGTATTGAATGTGCATTGAATGTGCACTTGTAGTGTACTTCAGATCTTAAAATTATGTTCCTAAAACATTGTACTTGCAGATAATAAATTAATGAAATAAAAGGCCACTTAAGTGAGAGACACTTTCATGACTGTTTCTTAACACACTTAAGTACACTTTTAAAAAGAGCTCTTCATAATCATAGCAAATTAAGTTTTACAAGTACATTGTCACGCTTAAAAGTACACTTATTTTGATGTGTTGACTAACATACTAAAGCACATGCAAAGTACTTGATTAAAACTGTAGTGCATTCGTAGTATATTACATTTATAAGTAAAACTGCAAAAATGTGTAATAATTACAAATATTTAAATACATGACATATAAGTTTCGATAAAAATTACATTAAAGTATATTTTAGTTTACCATAAATGCTTTTTCAGTACATTTAACAGTACCTTAACCATATTTCAAAAACAATAAAAGTAATTATGCAATTATATATATAAATATGTGCTTAAGTCCTTCTTAACTGGGTCAAAAGTACTCAGCTAACTGCATTTAATATAAATTTAACCTATAATACATTATCATTCAATTATGATTAACATGTAATTAAGTGTCTGAAAACATTACATTCAGGTTCATACTTAAGTATATTCTTTTAAAATAGAATTTTGCACAACAAAAGTATTCTAAAGTGTACTTCTTTTTCACAAGGGTATACAAGTGAATGACACAATGTAATATATACAAAATTAGAAGTAAAATACAGTAAGGTTTGTCAAATCTTATGAAATAAAGACAAAATCCTAAAAGGTGGCCTCACAAAAAAAAACAAAAAAAAAACACCAAAGTGATTCAACACGAAATGACAAGGGCAAATGATTTACCCCATCTCATGGAACAGGGCGATGGCACGAGGGCTGTCCAGGTTCTGCCACACAAGCACTTTTCTCATGGAGCCATTGAGATTAGCCACCTCAATGCGGTTCGTCCCCGTGTCCGTCCAGTAGATTTTTCTGCCCTCTGAATCCACTGCCAGACCATCTGTGGTCATCAGACCTGAAAGAGTGGAGGAGACACTTCAAATGAGTGAAGAAGTTGAGTGACTGCAAGTAGTTTTGAGGGTAACTGTAGACTCCTTACCAGTTGAAATGATGTCCTCATATTCTGTACCATTGATATTTGCTCTGCTGATTTTCTTTAATGTACTGTCTGACCAGTACACTTTACCTGCAGGAGCAGGAAAATATTCATAATGTTGTTCCCATTATAAGCGAAAGTGTCTACACACTGAGA
Source organism: Tor tambroides (assembly GCA_021397915.2). Taxonomy (NCBI): domain Eukaryota; kingdom Metazoa; phylum Chordata; class Actinopteri; order Cypriniformes; family Cyprinidae; genus Tor; species Tor tambroides. Next base: position 261,450 of record JAFVLL020011504.1, read on the forward strand.
ATTTCTTCACACCTTCTACTGCATCCACTCCAATAGCAATGGTGTTCTTCATAGATGCACTGACTGGCAGAACCACATCAGCGAAGTACGGGATGTCCAGAGAAATCATTCTGATGTCCGTCCGTCGGGCAAAGATCAGGAAGCTGTTCATTGCTATAAGATGAGAAAATAAGGAACAATTCACTCAAAAATTAACATCCTTCATAAACAACATCAATAACATCAATGTTTTCATCCAAAGTTGCAAATTAAGCTTCTGCAAAGAAAATAGGAATACTGCATAAAACATTTGCGCCGTTTCCATCCCATGTGTTTAAGAGAACAAAATCGTCACTTCCTGGGAAAATGAAAAAATAAAGCTGATGTGACCAAGGAAGCCTGTGACTTTTTTTCTATACAAAAACAAATGCTGTCATGTTATCTTGCATTTGGATGGGAACACAATCTTGTGAGACAGTTCTGAGAGGTAATAATCCAAATAGTTTCAATATTTTAGAAGGATTAAAACAATATTTGAGATGCTGTGTCACTGAGGAATTTATTCAGTAAATGTTTCCATTTACCTTTTTTTTTTTTTTTTTTTTTTTTTTTTTTTACTATTTCAATCCCATTTTCAGACTTCCATCCAGCATTTTTTATTGCAATATTCCAAAATTCACAAAAAAATGCATGGCTGGAAACACAGGTACTGACTTTCCCTCATGATGTTCCAAACCCATATTATATTCTTTGTTCTGTGAAACACAAAGGGTGCTCTTTATGTAGAGAGCTGCTTTTTTCAACACAACAAAAGGGGAAGGTGACGCATATTTACAAGCTCCAAAAAGGACAATACACTTATCCATTTATTTTCATTCAGTGGATAGCCAAGAAAAGTCAGAGCATAAAAGGCCTTCCAAGATGCATTCTAGACAGACTGCAACACAATCACTCAAACCTCTTTAGGAAATGGTTTGACATGCATTTCAGACATGACTTGGTCAAGTGTAAACACATCTGGTTGTTCAGGCTGCATATGTAGGCTTTACTGCTCCTAAACTACCTCACTATACAGATGCATGGTCCACATCACATTTTGGCATTAACCTGGATGACCGCAATGTTCCTTCCGCCCAACTCTCCTCCGCAAACCACAGCTCCAAACTCTCCACATACGGCTTGGATTCCCTCTCTATACAAACCTCCCCGATAGAGCACTGCACTTCCCTTTCTCAGCGCAAACTAACTCAGTGAAAGCACCTTAATAAAGTCAATTTTACAGGCAGAGGCTAGTAGCTAGTTTTGAGCGTGGTAACAATATGAGATACACACAATGCATCAGCGCATCCAATCAACATAATGACACCACATTCAGTTTTATTTACAGGCCTATTAATACGGAAGCCCACTGCCACAATGTAAGAATAAAATTATGCTTTGGTAAGTAATAACAATCTTGACTAAAAATAAAAATTTTGACTTTAAATGCTTATTATAACTTCGACAGTATGTTTTAAAGTCATAATTTCAACATTTTATATCTCATAATGACTTGTTGACTTTATCTCATAATTGTGAGTTAATATGATATGTCAACATAATTCAAAATTATGACATACTAAATTGAAACTGAAATTTTTACATATTACATCATAAATATGAGATAAAAAGTCATAATTATGAGATAAAGTGTCAAAATTCTGAAATACTAAGTCGAAATTGAGATAAAAAGGCTATTTATATCCATTTTAGTTTCAATTTCAAATTATCATCTCAATATTATGCCTTAATATGTCAATTTCGACGTTTGTCATCATTTTTACTTGAAAGCATTTTTTTTCTTTCACTTGACTTCTTCACTTCTTTTCCATGTTGGGTTTGTTTACGTCAGAGTGCAAATGTATCTTTTATGCATCATAACGTGTTGTTAAATTTAAACCTGATGATGAAAACGATGCATTCTAAAAATGCATTCTAAAAGTCTAAACAATTCATAATAAAGGTATATAGAATTATCCACAGCATTTTGAAGTACCCTGATAACAATGCTACGCATAGTAATTCCCACATTATATCATATTACAGAACACCATCACTTTTACTCTCCACGCCACTGTCCCAGTTAACCTCATGCTTTCTTTTGTAATTTCAGTGGGCGGAGCTAGTGTAAATAGCCTTTGTCAATCAGATAGCTATTTGCACAATCAAAAAGCATTAAGTGGCCAAGACTAAATATCCCCTAAGGGCCAGAGATTCCCAGCCCTGAGCAATTAAATGCGTAAAAAGAGACAAATCCCCTACTGAACTGTACAGGAAAGCAAACCGAATGGCTTTCAAGCGATGACTCTCACCTTTAGACATGCCCCATGACAACATCACCACTGACACATCATCACGGCGACCCCTAAACCCCTGAGGTGACTCAAAATGAGCCTCGAATTTCAAAGATTGCCCTTGCAACAAAAACCACGGACTGAACTGTCACCTGGAATCCCAAAAGCAAAGAACACCTGCGGCCATTTCATTAAATTTCAAGTCAATCGTGGAGTTATGGCTACTGAATGAGAAGTTATTGCTGGTTCCTTAGATATTTGAGACGGGTAAAATAGCATGGACTTATCGGCATTACCGTGAGTGCAAGTCTTGCTGTCCGCCTGTAGGTTGATACCAGTGGGACACGCACAGCTTGAGGCTTTAGGAGCAGGAGCCAGGAGGCAAAGGTGACTGCAGCCGCCATTATTCACCGAACAGGGCGTCTGGACTTTAGACAGAGAGCAGAAAGAGTGGAGACAGGTGAGAGAGAGACAGGGGGCTAGAAATGGCCGTTCAATCAGATGTAACAGATAACAGGCCTCTGGGTGTCACAGTGGATCATGATACACCAATGAGACTCCAGACTGAAGATCAGTTACCACTGGCCTTAATCCGCCGTCTGAAAACCCAAGACATCCGATACGACAGAGACCCACATTCCTCTTTAACACATATCTGCTAGGCATGCGTGTGAATTTCAGTTGTCAACAGGAGAAAGAAGAAGAACAGGGCTGCTAACTTGAAAATGAATTATATGTTTATATTATTTCATTCATATTTACTGCATACATTTAAGGCATTAACCTAATTTGACGTGCTGAATATACAGCAAATACTTATTTAGCAAATACTTATGAAGTTTCTGTATTGGCACCGATGGTTCCATGAATAACCTTTAACATACATGGAAACTTTTAATTGCACAAAAGTTTCTTTAGAATGGAAAACAGTTCTTTAGATTATTAAAATGTTCTTTGCACTAATAAAAAAATTGTTCTTTTAAGAGCGGTTTACTGAAAGGTTCTTTGGGGAACCCAAAATGTTCTTCTATGTTATTGTTGCGAAACCCCCCTTTTGAAACCTTTATCCAAAAAATATAATTTATCTTACACTGAAATATTATGCAATAACACAGATGCAACACATTAAATATGCTAATTATCTCTAATCTAACCAGACTGAATTAAAACAATGATTTTAATCTGAATCTGATGAATTTGATCATAAAACACAGACAATCAGATGAAAATTATTAAAATAATACACTTTAAAAGAACATACTTAAGTGCAATCTAAATGTAATGTTTTTGGACACTTAACTGCATGTTAATTGCAATAGAATGAAAATATATTACAATTTATATTTACATTAAATGCGATTAGCTGAGCTTCAGAGTGTTTTTTGACCCACTTAAGTAGGACTTAAGTGCATCTTTAATTATTTCATAGAGATTTCTATTGTCTTTGAAATATGGTTAAAGTACTGCTGAATGTACTGACAAGCATTTATGGTAAAATATACTTTAATGTCATTTCTATTGAAACAAACGAAGCTGCAATTTAGTACATTTAAAATACATTGTGTAATAATGTAATATCAAATAACACTACAGTCAAAATTATAATCAAGTACTTTAAGTGTGCTTTAGTATGTTAGTCAACACATCAAAATAAGCGTACTTCTTAAAACATACAAATTTAAAATGTACTTTAAAGTAAAACTTAATTTGACATTATTACAAAATGCAATTTTTAAAAGTGTGTTAAGAGATGTGTCTCTCTAAGTCACTTAAGTGGCCTTTTGTTTCACTGATATATTATCTGCAAGTACAGTTTTTAAAAATACACATTTAAGATTTGAAGTACACTACAATTACACATTCAACACATTTAACTTCATTTTGAACTTCATTTTGACCAGGGGTTGTGTCTGCTTAGGATATGGTGTAAGGCTTAAATGTTTAAAATTAGTTTAACTTTTTTTTTTCTTCATTGGACTAGATAGTGAAGGCAAAGCAACCAACAAGTGAACTCATTATAAAGCACCCAGGATACACCGCTGCAAAGAGTGGCTATACTGACAAATCTACAATATGTCCAAACTTTTGACTGTATTGTATATTTGGTACAAGAATCACAGATGCATAATAGAGTCTACGTTGATGTTTTACCTGTAGTTCTGTGATGGTGGAACATGTGAATGTCCATGAGGTTTTCAAGGTTTTCTGCCAGCGTTCTTCGGTCCAAACCAGTGAGCTTGTCTGCACTTTGGATGCTCTTGGATTGCCAGTCTGTCCAGTAAATTCTGTCTTCATGGAGCGTTAACCCAAACGGATGAGGCAACTGACTGCCAATCAACACCTTCAATGGAGAAGAACGAATGAAAGTTTAACCTGAGAAAGAATGAACTGCAATTCAATTTACTGCAAACACTCATGTCTACCTGTCTGCCTGATCCATCAAAGTTACCATACTCAATGGTCTTAATGCTAGCATCAGCCCAGTATAGCCGCTCAGTGCTGTAGTCGATTGCCAACCCATTAGGCCAGGTCAGGTTTGTTGAGATGATAACCGTACGGTTGGATGCGTCCATTCCAGCGCGCTCAATCTT
>JAFVLL020011504.1:266452-343674 GCA_021397915.2 Tor tambroides
ACCATTCACAACTTTTGATAGTGGAAACGCAAATAAATGCGTACCGTTCCGTACCGTACCGTACCGTACCGCTCAGTGGAAACGAGGCATTACAGTCTATGGGTAGAACTAGCGGTTTCCCCAGTAATGACTGTAATCTAAGCAGCTTCGCTCATGAACGCTACTTTATCAGATAAAATGAAAATGCCATCCAAAACATTCTGAAGACAGTCGGTTCCCTTCAGAGATAGGCCTACAATCATATAAATCACCCGCGCCGCGTTTTGATTTTGAAACATGCAGTGCTCCTGTTTATTCAACGAAGTCAAAGGACACAAATAAATCAATGTATGGGAAACACTGGTAACGTATATCGAAATACCGGAAATGTGTTTAAAAATCATATCACCGTTATTGAAAAAAAATATATCGCGATACATATTGATATTGAATTATTGTCCAGCCCTACTACTCACTATGTTTTTTTTCCACTCTATTTTAATTTTCTTAAACTAAACCATTTAGACTAAGCTGAGGTGTTATGCTTGGAGAAAAAAAAAAGCAACAATCTTTAGTGACTGTAAGATTTTATGCAGTGCAATATTCCTGTTTCATCTCATCAATCATCTCAGTGGTTTATATAAGCTGTCTGCTGTACTTGGCAATGATTCAAATCCAAAACTTTAGCATCTATCCATCTATTGGTTTATCTAACCATCTATCTTTCCGTCTGACTGAATGTGTTGTTTGGCATATAGATGGTAAAAACCTTCAAAATCAAAGCTTTTAAAAGTATTTTAATAGTTTTTGTCAAGCTAACAAACCATACCTGTCTAGTTTTCTATTATCTCAATGGTCCATGAAAAAAAGTACAGAACACAAGGTTAAAACGTATTAATGTTTTTTTTTTCTTCTAAAAAATGGGGTAAATTGCACTGTTCATTCTCCCCTGTGTCATATTTAATGCAACCACGAAAATAACTGGGAAATACCATGTATTGTCAACATCAAGGGTCCATAAAAACATCGACACAGTACAAATATCCAATATATTTGATCAACCCACATTCAATAAGTGCAGAATAAACCGCTGGATTCAGCCTAGTCATTGTTGCATCACCTAAAATCTGAACCCACTCGGATTTTGTAGATAATTTGTAGCGAAATGAAAACAATGCATGTTTAGTGCGTTTTAAATGCTGTATATTCTCTGAATCACATGCTCTTGCAATGCAACTAATTCTATTACTTGTCCAAATACCAAATGAACCATTTAGAAAAATTCTTAGCAATGTGAGCACAGATCAACATTTACTTTAGTTCATTAATAACAATGAGGGGGTTAGGTTGAGTTAGCTCGGGCCTTTCCAAACAACAGCTCTCCTGGATTTTTCTTCCCATGTCGACAGACACAGACACGTGTGAACGGATAGCGCTTAGTTTTTGGGTTCAGCACACACTTTGATCAGTGTTTATACGACATCCCTATGTTCACTGCTGTAAGTTAATTCAAATGCGTGGCAACACAATTAGCCAAAAATATCAACTCACCATCGTATCTCTCGGCTTGTTCTGCTAGTTTAGCCTGGTAAACCAAGTGCTCTCGATCTGCCATGGTTACCGAGGACCGGGAGGAGGTGGAAAAGGTGAAGGTAAGAGACGCTGTTTGTTTGTCCAGACGGATGGAAAGTGAATAAATACGTTAGATTAGGGTACTTGGTGCAGCAACAGCAGCAGCAGCTTAAAATCCTCGTATCCTACCGGCGACCAAATATGGCGACAAAACTCCATCCGGGAAACTCGCTCCTGCTGCGCACTTCCTTCGCGACGGACGTGGAAACGGCTTTGCCTGATTTTTGTGACGTTCGTACAAAAAAATAAAAATAAACAAATAATTAAATAAAATAAAAAAACGTATGTGGAAAGACGTTTAGTCATTTAAAGGGTTATTACTCCACCCCAAAATGAAAACTTTGTCATTAATCACTCAATGTATATGGTGGTTACGGCCCTTACCCCCATGTCCTTCCAAACCCTAAAAGCTTCGTTCGTCTTCGGAACACAATTTAAAATATTTTGGATGAAAACAGGAGGTTTGTGACTGTCCCATTGACTGCCAAGTAAATTACACTGTCAAGACCCAGAAAAGTATGAAAGAGAAAGGATGTTACGTCAAATTAAGTCACCGTAATTTTACGAAGCTATGAGAATACTTTTTGTACGCAAAGAAAACAAAAATAACGACTTTATTCAACAATTCGTCTCCTCTGTGTGATTGTAGCGCGATTTTGGAGAGTATCCGCTGGACGCAAATAGCGTACGCTGTTCTGTGTCAGCCGCACCACAAGGATACACTGTTTTCGTTCAATACAGAAAAAAAAAACTTTTGTTAAATATTATTGCAATTTAAAATAAGTTTTCTATTTTAATATACTTTAAAATGTAATATATTGCTGTGATCAAAGCTGAATTGTCAGCATCATTACTCCAGTCTTCAGTGTCACATGATCCTTCAGAAATCATTCTAATATGCTGATTTATAATCAGTGTTGGAAACTGTTGTGCTGCTTCATATTTTTTGGGGGGGACCTGTGATATTTTTTTTAGGATTCTCTGATTAATAAAAAGTTAAAAAGAACAGCATTTATTTAAAAAATACATTTTGTGTAACAATATACAGTGCAATTCAAAGTTTGGGGTCAGTACATTTTTTTCTTTTTTTTCAGAAATTATTTTTTTCAGGAGGGATGTGTTAAATGAATAAAAAGTGATAGTAAAGACTTATATTGTTAGAAAAGATTTCTATTTTGAACAAATGCTGCTCTTTTTAACTTTGTATTCATCAAAGAATAAAAAAAAAAACAGTATCACATGTGCCAAAAAACAATATGAAGCAGCACAGCAGTTTCAACACTGATAATAAATCAGCATATGATAATGATTTCTGAAGGATCATGTGACACTGAAGACTGGAGTAAAGATGCTGAAAATTCAGCGCTGCATCACAGAAATAAATTCTATTTTAAAGTATATTAAAATAGGAAACCAATATTAGAAATTGCAATAAGATTTCACAATATTACTGTTTTTTTCTGTATTTTTGATCGAATAAATACAGCTTTGATGAGCAGAAGAGACTCCCTTAAAAAACATAAAAAATCTTACTGATCCAAAACTTTTTTACACAATGAGATATTGAAATGATTTTCTTTTTCATACTTTATTTTATCGTAGTTTTAAGCATGTAATATTTCATATGTATATGAAATTATAAGGCATTTGAGAAGCAGGGAGAAAATGAAGGCATGGTAAAACGTTTCCAAGTCATTTTTAATCCGATTTTCATATAAGAAAAAGAAAAGACTGAAATCCTGTACTAAGTGTATCACTCATATTAAAAGGATAGTTCACCCAAAACATGAAAATTCAAATATTATTTACCCTGGTGTTCTTCTAATAAAACTGTAACCAAGAGTATGTAGCTTATGCAACCTTTCAGAGCCCACTCACTTCAGAATGACTCAGCTGTTTTAACATAAACATGCTAAGAACTTTTGCATATGGATGCAAGAAATTAAAAGGAGAAAAAGGTAAGTAAAAACCTTGCTAATAAATTCTCTGCTCATCCTTTCTGACAGATTAGGTAAGTCTGATACTAAATGGTCTGTCATCTCTCCTTGGTCATTTATTTACTTAACTCAATTTTACAATGAATGCAAAAGCAAAACTAAAGTTAATCCAATGCAAATTTATTTAGTGCAGAAGAGGTGTGTTGTTTGGTATAAAGATGATCCTTGCTCTTTCATTGGTCATCTGTGGAGAGGTACTAAGTTGCACCTATTGACAGAAGAATAAATATGTCACTAATAATGATATTCAATTGTTTTTAACACAGTTCTTTAAAGCCTTTACCTTTTCCAAATTAAATTGAATAAATACAATAAAGACATTACTTACCCCAGCAGTCCTCTACCAGACCATTGCTTTGGAGTCAAATTAAAATGTACTTCTTGTCCACTTCGAATTACTCCAACACGTAGGGATTTCTACAGTAAGTAGAAATTAACAAAGACAAAATTAAACTGAATCATGTAGTATATGATCAGGAATGCAAAGTTTTAAACAGAATAAGTAAATGCGCTATAGTTTTTAACTTAAAGGAAAGAGTTTGGAGGTACAACAAACCCCTTCACTATGTTGGACAACAGAAGCGACGTCACGCAGATTCCTGAAGTTTTGTGTGTTTATGGACCCAAACTCTATAATCTCATCACCAACTCGCAAACCCTACAAACAGAGGAGAACAGAAATCTATTTCTAACTCTCTAGCTCCTTCATCAGTTTCTGTATAGGCTCAAAAGAGACTTAAGTACTACTATGAAACGAAATAAACCTTGCAATCTATGCAACTTAGAAGAACACAATTAACATGTAATCATTTTAAATATACAGGACCTTAAAGTCAACATGAAACAACATTTACAAGTTGCAACCTATTTTACTTCTCTAATGTTGCATATTCATTTACAAGCAAAGTTTTTAACTTTTAAATTAGAAGTGGGGCACAAACTCACGGCCTGAAAAGCAGGGGAGCCCTGTGTTACGGCGTCTACCAGTGCAAACGGGGCTGGCAGAGACACGGTCGGCTCAGTGTCTTCCATCTTTGTCTCATCTTTCTCATGTTTGACCCTTGCTGTTGCATGCAGCTTATGAAGTGCCTCCTCGATCTCCACCATGATAGCTTTGTGATCATTCTGTAAACCTTAAAAATTATATTTAAAAAAAATTAAGACTTTGAAAAGTTACAAAAATGGCAAATGATTAGTGTGTGTGTGTGTGTGTATATATATATACAGAGAGAGAGAGAGAGAGAGAGAGAGAGAGAGAGAGAGAGGCAAATCAGCATATGTGACCCTGGACCACAAAACCAGTCTTAAGCGTCAATTTTTCAAAATTGAGGTTTATGCATCATCTGAAAGCTGAATAAATAAGCTTTCCATTGATATATGGTTTGTTAGGATAGGACAATATTTGGCCGAGATACAACTATTTGAAAATCTGGAATCTGAGGGTGCAAAAAAATCAAAATCACCTTTAAAGTTGTCCAAATGAAGTTCTTAGCAATGCATATTACTAATCAAAAATGAAGTTTTGATATATTTATGGTAAGAAATTTACAAAAAATCTTCATGGAACATGATCTTAATATCCTAATGATTTTTGGCATAAAAGAAAAATCAATAATTTTGACCCACACAGTGTATTTTTGGCTATTGCTACAAATATACCCCAGTGACTTAAGACTGGTTTTGTGCTCCAGGGTCACATATTAGAATGATTTCTGAAGGATCATGTGACACTGAAGACTGGAGTAATGATGCTGAAAAATTCAGCTTTGATCACAGCAATAAATTACATTTTAACAGCTATTCACATATAAACAGTTATTTTAAACTGTAAAAATACTTCACAATATTACTGATTTTACTGTATTTTTGATCAAATAATTGCAGCTTTGCTGTGAAAAGAGACTTCTTTGAAAAACGTTAAGAAATCTAAATTATTACAAACTTTTGACAGGTAGAGTGTGTAATATATATATATATATATATATATAAATAAAGAGAGAGACAGTTGTTTATTAAGTATTGTGATCAGATTTTGTAATTTTGAGGGTTTTATTGTACAATGACACCAATATTTGACATTGCTTCCGCTATACGTGTGTAGGGTGAACATAAACTTCAGTATGTCAAATTATTGTCAGGTGGAAATTATTGTTTACACCGAATGTCATTTTGGTGGGTGTTTTCTGCAATTCACAAAAATGAAATTTTAATTAAAAACGAAATGCTTAGAAAAAAATACAATTAAAAAGGACACATTCTAATATACAAAAATAAAAATAATGCTGGATTCAAATGTTATTGTTTTGATGCTTGAAAATCCCTTATCTTTTACCCATTTATATACATTATATGTCCAAAAGCCAATACTATTATCATGATGCTTTTTGTGTTCACTAACATGAAAAGGTGTAAGAACATTCATCACAATCATCTAACAAAAAGGTGAAAAATGTACTCACAGGAGATACTGTGCCTTGCTGTTCGGACCTTGTACAAATCCACATCTGAACGAGGAAAGCCTTCCACATCAACCAGAGGAGCGTCCATGCCTACACCGGCCTGCTGTGCAAACACACACACACACAAGTTATGAAGAAATGTCTTTAGAAGACTTTAAAAAAAAAAAAAAAAAAACATATTCCAAATGTGTTAGTATAACACCTTATTTCTTTGTGACTGCAGGACTTGGTCACCTGCTGTGTAATATTATAAATATAAAACATATCAGCAAGCAACATGGCGATAAGCTGGCTTTAATAAACTATATTACAAATCTATGGCCAACTGAGAGGGCGGACCAACCACAGTCTAAGACTTAGTTCACACTGCAGGTCTTAATGCTCAGATAAGATTTTTTGCTGAAATCCGATTTTTTTGCGCTGTTGTTCACATTGTCATTTAAATGCGACTGCCATCAGTCTCATGTGTGAACCGTATACGGCCCTGAAGTGACCCGCATGCGCAGAAGAAGACGTGACGTCAGACGCAGCGCACTGTGTTTGTGGAAATAAAAATGGATGCTGCTCGTGTTAGCGTGTGTTTAGCCATTTTTAAGTTAATGTGCAATCGGAGCCTAAATAACGAAGTGATAGTATTGTCTATATATTGTCTGCCACTGTGATTTTAATCTTCCCACCTCCAATTGTGACATCTGTCGCATTTCAATCACGTAAAAATCGCATGAAATGCGACATGGCCGTTCAGACTGAAGTCGCATTGCAAAACATTGGATATGTATCCGATTTAGGACCACATATGAAAGTGGCCTGGGCCTGATTTGAAAAAATCGGATTTGTGCTGTTCAGACTGTCATAAGAAAATCAGATATGGGTCACATTTGGGCAAAAAAGTCGGATTTGGGCCACTTTAGCCTGCAGTGTGAACTAAGTCTAACTGAACGTCTGACTGCATAGAGTCAGATTTTTTATTTTTTTTTATCTTTTCTAAATGATATCTGAACAATCTACCAATAAAAAGAATATTAAATCAATTTCGCAAATGTGAGAAGTGCAGAGTGGGCTTATAAAGTACATGGGTCAATGACAATTTTGTCCTATCTATTATTCAAAATTGATTGGTGGGAACAGGAACTGATATAATAGAGATGTCTTTTATTTAATGTAAAAAATAAAGTATTTGAAAATTGAACAAAAAGATAAAAGTTCAAGACTACTTAATAATGTACTTAATGTAAAAAAAAAGATTGAAAAAAAATTATTGATTTAAACTTGTTAATAACAAGTATAGAAACAAATAACAAAATGTACAAAAATATATGTCATTTAGGTAGACCAACACTTCTGTTAGTTCTTACGAAAATTAACCATGGTTTTATTATGGTAGAAATGTAGTAACCATTACGGATGCACGATATTATCGGACTGATATCGGAATCGGCCAATAACGGCTTTAAATGTAAATATCGGCATCGGCCCGATATGAAATATTATGCTGATATGTCTTGCCGATAAGAGGAATATGTTATCTCACATGTGCTCAGGGTGTGCTAGTGATTAGATCACGACAGAAGTGTGGCTCATTCTTGAAGCAAAGTTTTGTCTGAATGATGATCAGATTCACTGTTTTGGATCGCTGCATTTATTGCTTTAGACCATCTACAAATGTTAAATCTTAAAATAAATTTTAGGGTTAACACTGCATCTTTCTGGGAAAAAAATGCAGCGATTGATATATAGTTTATTTATAGTTATTTTCAAAGCTTCAATGCACTGTCAAAAAAACGTCATTGTTTTTTATTTAATTCTAAAAAATAACTTCTTGTTAAAATCTAACCAAAATTAAAAATATTTTGCTTATAATTTCTACACAGGAAAGACTTGGTGTTGTTTTCAAACAAAAGGAAATATATCGGTATCGGCCAAAATGAGTTGAAAAATATCGGCATATCGGATATCGGCAAAATCCAGTATCGTGCATCCCTAGTAACCATGTTTTTTTTGTTTTTTGGCAGGTTACCATTTGTATAACCACAGATTTACTACCATTTTTAATACCATGGTTAAACTACGGTTATTGTAGCAAAATCATGGTTAAATTGTAGTTTAACCATATTAACCATGTTTTTTTTTTTTGGTATTTGTAGTATGGTTAATTTTCGTGAGGGAATTTCAGAATTGAATACAACTTTGAAAACTTTGTGTGCATACTGTGTATTTCTGTTTTAATCTGGGAAACATATTTTGTAAATGTATTACTTAATTTTATACATGCGTGCGTCATATTCTGTCCTTGTATTAATTTTGACATTAATCTGACTCCATATAAACCAGTTGGTTTAAGATGCTGTATTTCACTGTTTTGGTGAACCATTTAATAAAATCAAACTGTACAGTATAAATGTTATATTTAGGTCGCCATCCCGTTACGTATTTCTCTTATTATTGCCGTTCTTGTTTACACATTACACGCTCTCCGAATGCAGTCAAACTACTCAAGGCACGACACATGACCGTAATTAATTATTATTAATTACGAGCGCCAAAGCCGTATTTGATCGTTACATCGTCGAGATATAAACGGTTAAATTTTTAAACCCGTTTCGTTCAAATCCACTCCATCTGTTGCGCTGCAAAGAACGCGTTCTGCGAGAACGACCTAAACAGCTTCCAAGCAGCCAACAAAGTGTCTCTTTGGGTTTAATGACAAATCATATTTAAATTCATTGATATTAATGGTTTGAACTCACGGTTTGGAGCATGTCGTAGTATGCTTTAATTTCCTCTTCAATATCATCCTTTCTTTTTATTAGCAGTCGAACATCTTCAGTAACATTTGGCTTAATAGCGTTGTTTTCCTCCGTCATTTTCATGACAAGTGCTGCCAAAAAGCAACGGAATGGTCTTTATTAAAGTACTATCTGGATTTTAGGTATTTTATTTCAATAAATCTTCCAAGTGATTCAAAAGAAGCTCTGGAAAGTATTTACTGATCCTATTGCTTCTGTGGATTCACTGCCGGGTTGCAAACGAACTAAACGATGCATTACTGCCACCTATCTGCCGGAGTGTGAATCTGACATGCAAAAAAAAAAAAAAAAAAAAAAAAAAAGTAAGATAAATCTTCAAAGGAAAATGTTCATTTTTGCTTGAACTATCTCTTCGAAGCCACAATTAAAGGGATTTCGTATGGAACTGCAAAAATAAAAATAAATGAATGACTGATGAAATGTCAACCATAAATAAACTGCAGTAACTAAGATAATCCAAAAATGGTAAGTTTTTAAACAATTTAGAAATAAATGTATTAATTTACTACTGTATTAGGCTATTCGTTGAATTAGTAATAATAGTTTAGGCTATTTATGGGCCTTGAATTCCATAGGGACGCGATTCACTAGAATGAATCGGACTTTTGGAACCGAATCGGACTTCCCAAATAGGTCCGTTTCGGATGAACCGATTCACTAGAATTAATCGAACCTTCTAAAGTTACATATATAGAGGACCGTTTAGAAAGGACCGATTTAACAGAATGAATCGAACTTTCCAAAGACACATAATGAGACAAAGAGAACCGTTTAGAACGAATTAAGAATGACTCGAATTTTCCAAAAGTAAACATGAAAGATAACAATTTAGAACGAACCGATTCAGTAGAATGAATCAGACTTACCAGCGCTGGTTGTCATCTCCTTCGCAGCAAATCATATCCATTTCATCCCTGTGTTATTAACACGAACATAAACTTACAGCTACTAGATTTTGTGAGCGAACTGTGGCCTATAGCTAAGAAAAAATATCTTTATAATCGTATCCATTAATTGTTTAATGAATATCACTGCATTAAAGTTCCTGACTGAAGACTGTTCTTGTCAGCTAACAAGTATTTTATTAAAATTGAATCGTTTTGATAAAGTTGTACAAGTTTTGCTTGAAACATTCATGACAGCTTGAAGAAACTGGCACCATAAGATTATGCAAGTTCAGAAATATTAAAGCACTAATATTAGCCTACTCCATCCCACATGAAAAAAACACTATAGTAAATATTATAGTATTTTGAACCATACTATAGTAAAGTGTATTATACTGTAAATATTATAGTATTTATAACACTTTGTTAATGAATGCTACAGCATACAGTAGTATTAACTATAGTGAACTGATAAACTGTAATAAATACTGTAGTATACTTTAGTTTTTACTAGTAAACTGTAGCGTATTGTAGTATAATATACCCTATAGTTGTAGAAAACTTAGTAAAGTATTGGGTAAAGTCATTTGTTTATATTACCATAGCAACTATAGAATTACCACAACAAATTCAATCAAGTGCTTTACTATAGTATGGTTCAAAAACATTATAGTATTTAATTACTACAGTATTTTTTCATGTGAGCATTGAGGTGTGCTAATATTTGAAATTCAGCAGATTTATATTATTATTTTCCACAAGTCTTAGTTGTAATACTCCCATATCTTGTATTAAATTCAAATTTATGAAGTTGCTCTTCACAATGTCTAACACATAAGTACGTATATGGCTGGTAGGTTTATAGAAATCTGTGATAAATCTTGTGATGTAAAATGTAATAAATGTTTATCAAATACATGTAGTACCTTTAAAAGAAAGCGACCCAAAAAAGTACCATATTTGTATTCAAAAGCAAATGCAGTTTTATATTAAAGATAGAAAAAGCAAAGTAAATCACTGTCACACACAGCTTGTTAGTATTGCAAAGGAGAACTACATATACAGCATCTTCATATTTACATACAAGTTACAACCGATGAAAATTATAAATATATCTTAGTTAACTTACAGCAGTTACATGTGACTGGAACAAAAAAGGACAAAGAGCACTCTGTTAAATAACTGGCACCAACCCTACAAACAAATGAAGTGGTTATATAATTTAAATGAATAAAATTAATGCATGTTTGTTCAAAAGACTCTGTATACATTGTGAAAATTTGACATCTTTTCTGAAAAACAAGGAGGGGAGGAAGAGGAACTAAATAGAGATCATCTCCGCTTGCCTCGTCAGCCAACAATCTGAGCTGCCAAGACCAATAAACTACTGTGTGGCCTGAACGCGCCATGAGTTTTAGCAGCAAAAACATAGTCCTGAACCCTGGAGAACTTCCTCCAAGGTGGTTTTGAGAACTCAAATACATGTGGGTTCATAACAATCCTCAAAGAAACTTTACAGAAAAAAAAAAAAACCTGTACAAAACAAATTCGAAAGCATCATAAACATGTCCAAATATAGAGGTGAGTCTCACAAACCTCGTCAAGCTCAACCCAAAATAAAAAGAAACTGTTTTGCATTAAAAGTCTATTTTAGAATATTTAGCACTTTTGCAAAGTGAGATTATTTTCGTGAACATTACGTTCTCAAGCTCATTATCCTAAATAACAAATCTCATATGTGACCATGGACCACAAAACCAGTCAAAAGGGTAAATTTTTTGAAATTGAGATTTATGCATCATCTGAAAGCTGAATAAATAAGCTTTCCATTGATGTATGGTTTGTTATGATCGGACAATATTTGGTTGAGATACAACTATTTGAAAATCTAGAATCTGAGGGTGCAAAAAAAAAAAAAAAAAAAAAATCAAAATACCGATAAAATCACCTTTAAGGTTGTCCAAATGAAGTTCTTAGCAATGCATATTACTAATCAAAAATTAAGTTTTGATATATTTACAGTAGGAAATTCACAAAATATCTTCATGGAACATGATCTTTACTTAATGATTTTTGGCATAAAAGAAAAATGGATAATTTTGACCCATACAATGTATTTTTGGCCACCGCTACAAATATACCCCATGGTTTTGTGGTCCAGGGTCACATATTGGATTCTAATGAATTAAAATACAGTATTTGTTTTATTTATGGCAAGTAAAATGATTTAAATCAGCATATACAGGCAATACAAAAACACTACCATGGTGTATAAATACTTTACAATTCAAATATATTACAATAATGAGAATCTATTTGCATTACGGTATTAAGAAATAATGGGCTTACTCCTACAAATTTGAACAAAACAGAGTCTTATTTCTTTTCATTTTGGGGTAAACATGACCTGGACGTGATCGTGTGACGTTCACGCGTCAGTCGCGTTCACCTACACATTAGCATAGCCTTATCATAGACGGCTAAATCATGTGCAAGTGCAAGGTGCTTTACTGGTTGACTGTGGTTTGTTTTGGTTGCTAAATCAACTCTGAACATAATTTTTAACATCAAAAGAAGAAAAGCCAGAACCATGTACCATATTTATATACATATATATGACACTACCAGCTAAAAATTTGGAATAATTAACTTTTTATATGTGTCTTCTGCTCACCAAGGCTGTATTTACTACTATTACTATTGGTGCTCAAATATTAATAGTGATTCTTCTTATTATAAATGTTGAAAACAGTTGTGCTACTTAATATTTTTGTGCATTTTGTTTTTAGGATTCTTTGATGAACAGAAAGCGAACAGCATTTATTCGAAATAGAAATCTTTGTAACATTATAAATGTCTTTACTGTCACTTTTGATCAACTGAATGCATCCTGGCTGAATAAAACGATTCATTTCTTTCTTTTACCTCAGACATTTGAATGGCAGAAAATATGTTTTCAGCTTTGATGATAAACTTTTCTTGAGCAGCAAATCAGCATATGATAATGATTTCTGAAGGATCATGTGACACTGAAGACTGGAGTAATGCTGAAAATTCAGCTTTGATCACAGCAATAAATTACATTTTACAATATATTACAATAGAAAGCAGTTCTTTAAAATCGTAATGTGTCACAATATTACTATTTTTACTGTATTTTTGATCAAATAAATGCAGCCTTGGTGAAATGAATTTAGACCAAAAAAAAAAAAAAATCAATTATTCCAAACTTTTGACACCCGGTGTACATATATATTTAAAAAAAAAAACTGGCTTCATCCTTGATAAAATATCTGTAATACTCTTTAAAATGGATTGTAATTTATTAGAAATATTCAGTGTAACTGAAAAACAGATTCTTCATGAGTGTGTGAATTCTGTCCTTTGGCACCATCACAAACGTGTGTGAACGAGTCTTTCAACAGTCCTGATGCTTTTAAAACTACTTCAAAAGAAGAAAACATTAAAAACCCAATCCAAAGCACAGAAAGTTCATAAATACATTTGATCGTGGCAAGATGAGGGCTGGATGCTGACACACCTCGCGAGAGCGTTTACTAAACCCACATGAGCTCGCATTAGAAACAAAAAGCAGTTTACTTCAAAGAGTTTCTCTCGTTTACAAAAAAGGCTCAAAATCTCTGTCACACTCTTTCCGTTTCCTTCTCGCAAGGTCTCTGACTCCAGCGTGCTTCGTCCTTCTCTGTACTTTACAAAAAGCTGTTGCGTAGTCCGAAAAGAGAGGAGAGGCGATCCAGATGAACGGAGAGAGATGATGGAGGGTTTGTGTGCACGAATGTCGCCGTACCATTTTTATATGTGTATTACTGTCGTTTAGCGTAATGCAAAGGAAACTTTCAAGTATGAGGTCTGTCTCAAATCTATTTACAGTTAATTTGGCTGTTGGTGTATGTATGCATTAGCTTTCCTCTGTGTCAGTTGCTTAAGTATATATGAATATATTAGTGCTGTCAAACGATTAATCGTGATTAATCGCATCCAAAATAAAAGTTTGTTTACATAATATATGTATGTGTACTATGTATATTTATTACGTATATGAAGAGTTTATTTGCAAAAACAGACACAAAAAAAATCAATTTTCAAAAATCATGTTTTTTATTGTTGTTTTTATTGTTAGTTAGCTGTATTTTTTTGCTATTTTTTTAACCTAATCAGAATAAGTTGCAGTTTGATTGAGAGTGCACAATGAAAAAAAAACATGATTTTTGAAAATTATGAGTTATCTGTTTTTGTAAATGAACTCTTCATATATAAACACACACACACACACATACAGTACATATTTTGAAAATATTTAAATGTATATACATTTATATATTTATATTCTTATATTTTATAAAAATTAAGAGTTTATTTGCAAAAACAGACAACACCATTTTTTTTTTAATTTTCAAAAAATCATGTTTTTTTATGTTATGTTTTTATTGTGCTAGTTAGCTGTATTTTTTAGTTATTTTTTAACCTAATTAAAAAAAAACAACTGCAGTCTGATTGAGATTAATTGGAACGCACAGTGAAAAAACTTGATTTTTGAAAATAAACGGAGTTATGTTTTTGCAAATGAACTCTTCAAATATATTTAAAATATAAACATAACATTTTTCTTAAATATATACATGCATGTGTTTTATATATATATATATATATATATATATATATATATAAAATAAACAGTATACACATATTATAATTATTATTATATTCTAAAAACTTTTATTTTGGATGCGATTAACCACGATTAATCGTTTGACAGGACTAGTGTGTATATGTATATATGTATATATATATATATATATATATATATATATATATATATATATGGTCCGTATGACCGTACCTACCTGTTTGCCTTCTAATAACAGTGTGTATTCAAGCCTTTTTCTGGTCAGAAGTTTCTGCCCCCATGTTGACCGTGTTTGTTAGTACAGTTTCACACTTCGCTCTCAGTAGAGGCTTTACGGTTGGGGACCCAGCCGGTGTCGGGATGCGTGCTGTGATGCTGAGCCGTCACGGCGTGGGTGGTGCTGAGACTCGAGCACTCTGACTGGTCGCCCTGCAGCAGCTGCTCGGTCTCTCCGTCGTTCAGAGAGGCGGAGCTCGCCTGTAGCGAGACGGTATCTGTACGCATGCAGGCGTGAAGCCCGGCTCCTCGACACACCTTCAACTGTCTCAAGTCCTCCCAGTAAAGATCGTCTCCTGAGAGCAGACACACACCTTCCACGATGCGGATCTTCTCTTTAGTGTAGCCTCCATCACAAACGCCCTGGACCTGCATACAGACAGCTTTTGAAGTGAGATTCAATTTGGCAGACATACAGTCAAACCAAAAATTATTCAGACACCAGATATGATTTTTGATATTTTTTTTAGGCTACTAAGTGTGTGCAGGACACTATAGTTCATTTATCTAAGTGAGGAGAGCAAAAATAAGTAAACTGTGACATGAAATGACTACCAGTAAAATTTGGGATCAAAAAATATTTAGACACTTCAACCTGCCCATGTTTTGCTTGAGTGTTTTTATTTAATTGCTAATGCAACCTTTTTACACCACAGGCTGAACAAAATGAAGCATTGCTTGGTAACTGGTTGACCTATATTGGTTTTATCTAACTGTGTACTTAAATTTAACAGCTGACAGCTATTCAACCGAATTCATCACATACCTTTCTATCAAAGTTATCTGATATTATCAAGATGAATTTGTTCTGACACAGTTTAACTTGTCATATTTTATTACCATTTTCTAAACTATAGCGAATAAACTGTGGTAATGTGAAAATGTTGAAGGTGTCTGAATACATTTTGGTTTGACTGTAATTAATGTGAAAAAGAAGTGCACTTTAGCATACTTTTAAAAAGAGTACTTAATATGAAAATAATATAATTTAAAAGAACGTGTGTAAAATGCATGCAATGTTTTCAGACATTTAACTGCATGTTAATTGCAACTGAATGTTAAAAAAATTATTATAATTTGAATTTATATTAAATACAATAAATTGAAATTTAGAGTGCTTTTGACCCACTTAAAGGAATAGTTCACCCCAAAATGAAAATGTACTCATCCTCAGGCCATCCAAGATCTAGATGAGTTTGTTTCTTCATCAGATTTAGAGAAATGTAGCATTGCATCACTTGCTCAGCACTGGATGCTCTGCAGTGAATGGGTGCCGTCAGAATCTCAATACACAACACATCACTCCAGTCTATCAATTAATGTCTTGTGAAGCAAAAAGCTGAGTGTTTGTAAGAGAAAAATCTATAAATATATATTTTTAATTTTAAATAATCACTTTTGGCTAAAATATGAGTCCTCTATCTGTAACATTGATTTCTCCAGTGAAAAAGTCATTTCCTCTTAATCAGGAGAGAAATCTGCACAGATCAAGCACAGTTTACAAGCAAAAACAGCCCAAAACCATTCTAAACAAATACGTGGGGGGACTTTGATGTGAGTGGACAACAGGAGATGGACTTTTTCACTGGAGGAAGCGTTATTATGGATTATGGACTCATATTTTAGCTGGAAGCAGCAGTTTGAAGTTAAAACGTCTTAATGATGGATTTGTTTCTTACAAACACACAGCTTTTCACTTCACAGGATGTTAATTGATGAACTGGAGTGCTGTGGATTATTGTGATGTTTTTATCAGCTGTTTGGACTCTCATTCTGACGGCACCCATTCACTGCAGAGCATCCATTGGTGAGACACTGATGCAATGCTGCATTTCTCCAAATCTGATGAAGAAACAAACTCATCTACATCTTGGATTACTTCTATTGTTTTAAAAAATATGATTAAAGTTTACAGCTGGTTGTACCTACAAACATTTATGGTAAACTGGAATATACCCCAATTTCATTTCTATTAAAACGCGTATGTCATGTATTTAAACACAAATTATAATCAAGTTCACATGCACATTCTATTCAATACGATTAAGCACACTTCTTTTTCACTAATTTTAGTAGTATAGTTATTTATGTATACAGTACATAGTATACATTGTATATATTGTAGAACAGTTACTGCACTCACAACCCATTTTACTTCTATAATGTGATGCACTGACTGGTTGGGGAATTTAACGTTGATTTTAAAACAGTACAGCACTTCTTTTTATGGCATTAAGAAAGAAAAAAAAACACAAACACTGCAACCACTGCACTTCACAGGCAATGCTCACAATTCATGCAACCTCAGGCAGAATACACTAAGAAACTAGCCTGTAACAATGTATTATCATTTTAACAAATTGTAACAATTATAAACGCTATCTCTTTGCACTCTAATGCAAAAATCTGATTACATGCAAGAAGAAAAAGATGCTGGATTTGAGATCAAGCAGTTGGTCACAATCACACGGCTGACTTTAAATATGGGAAGCAATATTTTCCCAATTTGTCGAACTACCTTGTTTGTCATTCTGATGAAAATAAAAGGGGGATGTCAAAAGATGAAAGGAGAAAGGGAGTTGTAAGGATGATTGAGCTGTCATGGAGAACATGGGGAAAAACAGATGAGCGGGGTCTGAGACTCTGTAAAATACTGCTCAAGAAAAATATAAAACCAATTCATCTTGATGAGAATAATTATATCAGTCATGGCTGACGTCAAACAACAACAGCACATCTAAATGATTCTTTTGAGAAATCTTCAAAGGCAAGAACGATAAACAATACCTCTTTTTTATATCGCAGCTGGTTGTTTATTGCAGGTTTCTGTGCAGTCTCTATTTTAACCTCCTGTGTTGATGTCCTGTATGAAGGGTTGCTGTAAGTCAAGTTGCTCACTCCTGGATCTGCAAACTTGAATTTTTTGTGCCTTGAAAGCAAACAATAACAACATAATCAAATATTCATCTTGAGCAGCTGAGAAAAGTAATGCATTCATAAAGTGCTTCATTAAAACTTACCTGTAAATAATGAATGCAGCGATGAGTATCAGGATGGCCAGTATTGACAGAGCTCCACCAATCACGTAGCTGATATGAGGGCTCTCATCTTCATACAGAGAAGTGCAAATGGTCAATTCATGCTTGATTTACTCTTATACAACTATTTAAAATCAGAGTTGTAATTATTTACCACGAGGTGCAGACACCACATTGTTCTGGATGCAGTCCTCTAGATTGAGACTTGCGTCTGTACAACTGTGAGGAGAAAATGATTGGATTTTACTGACAATGTTTCACTTAATTTTTAAAGAAAACCTTTTTTTAGATTGGATAGCTGCAGTTGACTTACTTGACCCTTGACAGGCCCTGATGAGGTTTCTCTGTGGGGTGTTTTTTGGGGGCTTGAGTACCTTTGGAGTCCTTCTCAGGTGCCGTGGGAATGTAACCAGAGACTAGTCCAGAAACAGAATTGGAATATTACAGACTCTATTTACAGTATGCTATTTTTTATTTAGTAATTAGTAATAAAGACATGCAATTATTATTCACTTGCAATGGAAAGATGCTTATATAGGCCAAAATTCTGACTAATACGGGCATATTATAAAAATTTATAGAAAATAGAATATTGGCTTAATCTGGTTATGATAATCAGTGTTGCACTCATTAAATAAAATTTAAATACCTGAATTATGATTTGAAAAATAAAAATGTAAAATACTGAAATAAAATGTAAACACTGCAATGGATAATCTGAATGAGGGTGTTTACCAAAATTCTGATTCATATAGGCATATTCTTATTCAGATTTATAGATAACAGAATATTAGTTTAATCTGGTTGATAATCAATGTTGGAATCGTAATCAACTAAAGCTAAACAGAATTAGAAATAACAAAAACTAATACATAATATTACTAATAAATTACTATTTATGCTAATTCATTAGTAATTAATAATAAAGATACGCAAATATAGATAAATATTCACTTGCATTGGATATTCTTAATGAGGGTGTTTACATAAAATCTGTGTTCTTATTCAGATTTCTAGAAAACAGAATATTGGCTTAATTGGGTTATGGTAATTAGCGTAGTATGTAAAAAACTATTAAAAACTGAATTGTTAACTGAAATAAATCTGATATCAAAAATAGGCTATCACATGAAAAATGTTAAACTTATAAACACTTTATAAATGGCAACTAACTGAAATAAAATAATTTTAAGTTGAAGTACTAAAATTACAAAAACAAACAAAAATCTATATAAAAACAAACCAAAAATTATAATAAAAATGACAAAAGCACATTAGAAAATTGCTAAAACTTAAATTAAAAAATGCACCAAAATATTATTAAATACAATAATAATACATAATTAGGAATGCACGATATTGGATTTTTGCCGATATCCGATATGCCGATTTTTTCAACTCATTTTGGTCGATACCGATATATTTCCTTTTGTTTGGAAACAATACTTAAGTCAATTAAATAAACAATAATGAAGTTATTTTATAATGACACTACATTGAAGCTTTAAAAATAACTATAAATAAACTATATATCAATTGCTGCATTTTTTTTTCAGAAAGATGCAGTAGTAACCTTAACATTTTATTTTAAGCTTTAACATTTGTAGATGGTCTAAAGCAAGAGTTGTAAAAACTTTGAAAAATCTTTTAGCGCTCATAATTTGTTTAAAAAATATAACATAATACACATTAATGAATAAATCAGTATATAAAAAATTATTTAATTTACAAGTGTCATGTTTGTGATTTTTTTAAAAAATTCATGTAAGCTATAGCTTCTGACCTTTTAAATCAAAACATACTCATGATTTTATGACAGCAATTACTGCTTTATTTAATCAGAAACACAGTCTAAATGTTATTTGTGTATTTTACTTTCATTTTATTAAAAGTAGGCCAACAGCGCCCCCTACGGAATTAAAACTCCTTATAAGCAGGCATTAGGACCCGGGGGAAGCTGCCGCTGCTGCCACTTCACCTGCTATTATTTACTTTATCATACACCAATCGCGTCATTCCGTACGTGCATTCTCAGTTTATATGCAGCGATCCAAAACAGTCAATCTAATCACATGTGAGCACATGTGAGTTAACGTATTCCTCTTATCGGCAAGATATATCAGCAAAATTTTTCATATCGGGCCAATGCCGATATGTACATTTAAAGCCATTATCAGCCGATTCCGATATCGGTCCGATAATATCGTGCATCCCTATAAATAATACTAAAATAACACCGATGGTAATCTGGTAGATGTAAACAGTCATGCCATGAATATATTCATTTGTGTAACACCTCCGTGTTTAACAGTGATTTCTTGAAAATAATAATTGCACGTTTAACTCACTTGTAGAGCAAGGTCTGCCATCAGGCTCATCTGGACATGCGCACACAAAACTGTTACTCCGCGCAAGACACAAGTGTGTGCAGCCCCCATTATTCACACTGCAATGATTTATACCTAGAAAGACAAAGTAAATCTTAGGGGTGCATTCGTTTCAATGGCAATGGTAACATTTCTTCATCACACATGCTCAATGTTTGTATATCAGTGATTATCTTGAAAATATTACTGAACACAACATGCCTAAAAAACACATTGCACATGATAAAACTTGTTTATACATTTGTTTATATGCAGCATTAATATTTAATATAATTACTTGAAATTTAATTGCACATAAGCATACAAAAGACCAGTGTTTTCCAGTGAGTCCCAACAGCACACATTTTGGACATCTTCCTTCTCTGATGAATACATTCCAGGACTTCTCTTCAAATGAGCAAATGAATTTGTTGTGAAAATTTAATTTAATTTGTTTTAATAAGAAGACAAACAAAATGTGCAGTGTTGAGTGCCTCTAGGACCAGTGTTGGGAAACACTGTATTGTATGACAGACAGGATTTAAATATTATTATATTGTATTGTACTGTACTATACTATACTATACTATATTATATTATTATATTATATTATTAATTTATTTATTAAACAGTGTTTTTTTTTGGGGGGGGGGGGGTAATTTCTGGATAACTTATGGAGCGATAAATAGAGATATCCAAAAAAAAATAAAAATAAATAAATAAAAAATTTAATATGTCAACAAAATTTTAAAGTTTGAACCTGGCTTTATCCAATGTTCAGATGTATGTTCTGGAAATTAGTGCATATTTAATCATATAATGCACCAATTGCATATTTATACATTTCATAAAACATCTGATACAAAACAATAGTCTTAATTCACTGCAATTAATCAAATAGAAAAATATGGTAACATAGTTATTAGCTTACTCTTTATTCACCTGTAGTGTCTTGCTTTAATAATAATTAAAATTCAAATGGTACATCACAAAATCCCTTTCAAAGTGTGCATTGTGCATTAGAGTAAAAATAAAGTACACTTGTAGACTCTTCAGTTCAGTCTCAACAAATCAGTCTTACCAGTCTGTCTTTGTGGCGACACCACTATGATGTCCATGAGGCCCTCTACATTAGCCAGCACAGTTTCCTTACTACGACCTGTATGCTTATCTACTCGCTGAATAGACTTGGTCTGCCAGTCCGTCCAGTAAATCCAACGGTCTTGCTGTGAGATTCGGGAAAAAGGAGTTAAAGAAGAGTATACCGGTTTCAACTGGGGACAAAGAAAGGGGGTAAAAAAAAGGGGGAGGGAAGGAAAGATGGGAAGAAAAAGGAGGGTCAGAAAATGGAAAGATGCAAAAGAAGAGAACAACATGCTAAGGTTATAAATGCAGAGACATAAGTGAAAGAGGACGGGTCAGTGGAGCAGAGGGTGATGAAGGTGCAGGTGAGTGACAGATTAAGTGAGGGTGAGGATCAGATATGGAAAGGTACCTGCGTGAGGGCAAACGGGTGTGATACAGGGCTGATGAGAATTTGACGCAGTTTGCCATTCAAGTCAGAACTTTCTATGCGGTCCAAGTGTGCATCCACCCAAAAGATCCTATACATGAAATCACGTGAAGTTTCAGTTATGTGTTCTCCAAAATGTTTGAAGGTACTTGCCATGATTATGGTACAAAATAGAGTCTGAAATGCTTAAAAGAAGCCATTTTTAGAGCAGATGAACAAAGTGAAAAATAAGAGATGCACCCCAAAACTGTTGAAATTCTGCATCAGGAGGTCAAACTAAAGATTATATCAGCTGTTTTATTTTTCAATAACATTTGGGGCATGTCTAAATACTGTTTAACCTCTTAACTGTCAACCTTTTAAACAAGACAATCAGCAGATTTTTGCTAAAGTGAAAGCATTTAAATGTACATTTTTACAGTAGTCAACATTTAAAGCGGATCAAAACCTTGCATCAAAGTTGTCCTAAAACAAACAAAAAAAAAATGTTCTTGTCTTAGGACAACTTTGATGAACTTTTTTTGATCCACTTCAAATGTTGACTACTGTATGTAAAAAATATTTTACAAAATATTTTGGAATCTAAAATTGCTATAAAATCAAATGCATATTTCTAAAAAAATAAGTTTCAAATGTTTCAAATTTGAAGTTGATATTACAAAAATTGAGGTACCTGTGAGATTTTGTTCAGACACTGTGCCACAAAATCCATACATTTCTGTCACAATATTACTTCTACCACCAAATATGGAACATACTGAATATTCCAACAATATGTTTTGTCAAGATTAGAAAATTGTTTGATTAGATACTGTAGTAAATTTTGTAATATGACACTTGACACCACCCAGTAAAGGGAGGTGCCCACTGAAAGATTTTAAAGTACCATTTCCAGGGTAATGCAATGTCTGATTTCAAAATGGTTTTCACATGATACATTTTGAGTGTTAAAATTTCAAATTATATCTAATTTACGATGCTTACTAAAATGTGTGATAGAGAAAAAAGACAATAAAAAAGAAAACCAAGTGCCTAATCGTGACAGTTAAGAGGTTAAAACTGATTTGTGATGTAATGTCTGTTTGATTTGACTGAAAATACCATAACTAAAGTAAATAATATAAAAACAATATAATATTTAAATATAATAGATCTCTTTCCCCATTTATGCAGCCCTCCTCCTCCCCAGCACCACCCGTCTGTCTATCATTTTTAACTCAGTTGTCACTGAGTTGGAACCAAATGTTGTTTTCTCTAATTTCCCCTTAGAAATAGGATACTAAAATACCATAGAAAATACCATAATTAAAGTAAATAATATAAAAACAATATATTTAAATATAATAAATCTCTTTCCCCATTTATGCAGCCCTCCTCTTCCCCAGCACCACCTGTCTGTCTGTCTATCATTTTAACACAGTTGTCAGCTACTTTGGGACCAAATGTTTCTTCCCCTAATTTACCCCAAAAATGGGACACTAACTGTGCCTTATTCATGGAAAGTACCTGAACAGTCAAAGCCAGTTGTTGTTAGTGGTAAAGTGGCATTGAAAACAAAGTATAACTATATAGGTGTACAACTGAAGAAAGAAAGGAAAAGACATCAAAATTTCAAATGAAAATTATTTTCAAAACCTGCAACAGTGTGTATGTTACATCTAAGCCACATACACACTGCAACCTAGTGATAACAGTGTTTAAATGTGGTAGTGAATCCCCCCCTCAAAAAAAAAAAAAAAAAAAAAATCATTCGGTGTGCATAACCCCACAAAATTACAATGACTAACATAGTGATGACCATGACTGTGAACACGAAGCATGAGTACCAACCTGTTTGACCAAAGTAATATTAGTAACTAAAGATGAGATAACCGCCATTGACAGAGGCACTGTTCTGTGTAAAGTTGCTTTCAAACAACTCACTCTTGTTGCCATGCCTGCTAATTATAATCAAAGGGTGTTTCAGTGCGTATAAATATGGCCAACCTTGTGTTGCGATCTTTTGGTCTTATTTTCTAAATTGTGACCCTGGACCACAAAACCAGTCATAAGATGTATTCTTAGAGACATGATGTATTCATGTATGTATTCATCATCTGAAAGCTGAATAAATAATCTTTCCATTGATGTATGGTTTGTTAGGATAGGACAATATTTGGCCGAGATACAACTATTTGAAAATCTGGAATCTGAGGGTGCAAAAAAAAAAAAAAAAAAAAAAAAAAAAAATTACCTTTAAAGTTGTCCAAATGAAGTTCTTAGCAATGCATATTACTAATCAGAAATTACATTTTAATATATTTATGGTAGGAAATTTACAAAATATCTTCATGGAACATGATCTTTACTAAATATCCTAATGATTTTTGGCATAAAAGAAAAATGGATAATTTTGACCCATGCAATGTATTTTTGGCTATTGCTACAAATATACCCCAGCGACTTAAGACTGCTTTTGTGGTCCAGGGTCACATATGGTCTCGTATTTGGGCTTATTTTGGCTGCTGCTGGTCTCTTAATTTGGGCTTGTTTTGTTGAGCCTTTTGAACAGCTGAACTCATGTTGTGTCGATTGTAATAAGACTTTCCAGTTTTATGCATCTTGCCATCTTTGATTTTTATGTTAGTCACTGTTACTACTGTTACTACACTACAGTTGTGTGTGGCTAGCATGAGAACAAGAAAGAGGATTGACATTGTTGATACAACAGCGACTTGAATACAATATGTAAGCTACCTGTTACAGCTGTCAATCTTACAAACTGAATGTTTGAACATATGTGGATTTAACACATGTGGAGTTAATTTGGTCGTAGAATGCAGTCGTCACTTCCATAACTGACCAAACTGTGTGTGTACAGAATGGCATTATGTACTCAACAGTGCTATCCATCAGTCTGCAGTGTGTTTGTGGCCCATTTTGCGTGTCTATCAGCTTTCAACAATATCATTATCATAACTCTCCACTCTTTTTAATGAATTTTCCTCTTTTACCTGCGGGTGTCATAGTCCAGTGTCAAGCCGTTTGGCCATCCCAGATCTGTGTTGATGAGAACCTTCCTATCTGTGCCATCCAGGTAAGCACGCTCAATCTTTGCAATGTGACCCCAATCTGTCCAGAACAAGAACCTTGCCAAAGAATAAAATGATGAAATGCATTCATTAGTAATTATAAAGTAACTATATAACAAGCTCCCGTCTCTCTCGCTCTCTCATTCATTCAAATAAATGCAACCTTACAGTGTTACTTTACTCTGACTTCAGAATTCTAGATTCAGCTAGCTATAGACAATATAACTAATAAAAATTAACCATTATTTTTATCTGTCCAAAACAGTTTTAGGTTGTGCATGCTAGCAAGTGATCATGGTATAAGCGGGATAATCCATAACTAGGTGAACATTTGACAATTTTAATCCACTCTGCAGAAGCAACCACTTCACGTCACATGGGTTCTGTCTTTGCAACCGAAAGGTTTCATGAAAAAGTTTGTTGCATTTTAAAACATGAAGCTGTAAAAATATTGTACAAAATGAAGACAAAAGTCTTACTCTCTGGCTGTCAAACTTTAAGGGCTTTAATATGATGAACTACACTGGTAATTATTCTGTTAAAAACTGATTTCAGTTATTCATGAAAAAAATAGATCAATTGGCAAAAGTCCACTGAAAAGTGGCTCTGAAAAGTGAAGTTAATACTCAGAAAAGCTCTAAAATCATTTGTCTGCAGATACCACTTACTTCGATATTTTGTAACTAATGGAACTAACCATTAGTTTGACCAAAAGTGTCTAAATATTTGAGCTTGATTTCCTGAAGGCAAGGCTGAAGAATGGTCTATCTAAATATAGACGCATATATTGTATTTTAAGGCAAACAGTATAATATATCTCTTTCCCCCCCCCCAGTCACCTCCATTTTTTTGGCAACTCTTAAAAACTGAGGAGTGTGCTATTTCAAGAGAAACTGTCCTTCTCACGTCCTGGACTGCCAATGTAAAAATGTAGGCTATGTATGAGTTTTAACGATGCATAAAGAAATATTAAAATTGTGGTCCCACTTTATATTAGGTGGTCTTAACTATGTACTTATATTTAAATTAATCATTTGATGCAATGCACTTATTGTGTACATACATGTTTTTACATTGTACTTATATTTTTAAAAATACCTATATGTAATTACATCTGTAATTAATTTCTATAATTACATTTATAATTATACTGTTGACCCATCCCTTACACCTTAACCCACCCTTAAACCTACCCAAACCACCAAACCTGTCACTAACCTGACCCATATCCCACCTCAATAACAGCAAAAGTGTTTTGCAATACAGTATGACCACAATAAGTACATTGTACTTATTTTTTGATGTAAGTGTATAGTAGTTAAGGCCACCTAATATAAAGAGTGACCAAAATTGTTGTAATAAAATGTGTAATTGTTAAAAAACAAAATGTAATAAAACCTAATGTTACATTTTTATATATTTTCTTTAGCCCTCCTCCTCCCCAGCACCACATATCTATATAAAATAATAATAAATCATAATAATAATAAATATAAATATACAATAAATATAAATAAGTACAAACACTGGATAAAACAGTCCTTTTAGAAATAGACTAAAGGTTTTATATACTTTTCAGGATTCATTTTCTCTTCACAAAGAAATACATAAAGCAACAAAATTGCAATGAACTGATAATAAGTTTGCTGTTCTCACCCCTTGCTAGGAAACACAGCG
Organism: Tor tambroides; assembly: GCA_021397915.2. Lineage (NCBI taxonomy): Eukaryota > Metazoa > Chordata > Actinopteri > Cypriniformes > Cyprinidae > Tor > Tor tambroides. The sequence continues at coordinate 292,803 of JAFVLL020011504.1, forward strand.
ATGGCTCTTGGTTCATCCAGACTGTTATTCACCAGAACTTTCCGAGACGTGCCGTCTAAGTGAGCCACTTCAATGGTGTTACGGCCGGTGTCTGTCCAGTACATGTTACGGGCCACCCAGTCAACAGCAAGCCCATCAGTCGTCTTCAGACCCTGACTGATCACAGTTTCCATATCGCTGCCGTCTAAATTCACCCGCCTGAAAAGAATGAAATATTTCATAGAAAATACCAATACAAAACAAAAAAATTATAAAATAAAAATTATAATAAAAGAGCTTAACAATACTTTATTTGTACTTAAATAGCAAATGTTAATAGCAAAAATTAAAAATTTCCAGAAATTTCAAGGATAAATAACGTCACTAACGCAATATAAAAACAATGCACAACAAAATATTTTCAAAACCTAATAATTTAGAATGTACTTATAAAGTGTACTTTTAAAAGTGTACTTAAGTGTGTTCACAAACATAGCCATGTCTTTAATTTAATTAATAATATATATGCAAGTACAGTTGTTTTTTTTAAATACGCTTCTAAGAGTGCAAGTGTGCATTCAATCCAATTAAGCACGCTTTTTCTTTTTTTTTCTTTTTTTAATATGTGACCCTGGAGCACAAAACCAGTCTTAAGTCGCTGGGGTATATTTGTAGCAATAGCCAACAATACATTGTATGGGTCAAAATTATAGATTTTTCTTTCATGCCAAAAATCATTAGGGTAATTAAAGATTATGTTCCATGAAGATATTTTGTAAATTTCTTACCGTAAATATCTCAAAACTTCATTTTTGATTAGTAATATGCATTACTAAGAACTTCATTTGGACAACTTTAAAGGCGATTTTCTCAGTATTTAGATTTTTTTGCACCCTCAGATTCCAGATTTTCAAATAGTTGTATCTCAGCCAAATATTGTCCTATCATAACAAACCATACGTCAATGGAAAGCTTATTTATTCAGCTTTCAGATGATGTATAAATCTCAGTTTCGATAAATTGACACTTAAGACTGGTTTTGTGGTCCAGGGTCACATATTTTATTAGACGCATACCTTATAACATCCAGTGACACATCTGTATAGTAGAGTTTCCTCTCCACGCTGTCATAGTCCAAGGAAATCACATTATGCAACTCGGGCACAGGCACATACACGTCTGTGTGGTCATTAGTGTCTAGAGAGATTCTTCGAACACTGACACGATTTGAAAAGAGCAGGTACGTTTCAGGCAAATTGTCACATGATCTCCCATCACTTTTCAGCAGAACACCGGTGGGACACGCACAAGACGTCACATTATGCCGAGGCAGACACAGGTGAGAGCAGCCACCGTTTCTCCTGCCACATTTATTGAAGCCTGCAGGGAGAGCAAGGACGATTATACCAGAAAATTACATCATTTTTGTATTATTATATGCCAAGCTCTGCTAAGCCTTTGAATTCACATGATTATTCACCAATTACCTAATGTTCTTAAAGTACTTAAATAGTGTTATAATTGTTTACTGGAAAATAGATACAAAAGTTCATGAAGACTGAGTGGTTAATGGTTACCTGACATTAAGAAGACACTTTATGTAACAAAAGTGAGTGTACTGCACACCTGTGAAGTTTTAGTAATATTCATATACTATTATATTTATTATGGAAGCTTGTTTCCGTCACAGGATAAAAAAATGAAAAGGGTAATTGCAACTTTTCTCTTGCAATTCTGAGTTTGTATCTTTCAATTCAGTCTTTTTTCTCAGAACTGTGAGACATGAACTCAGAATTGAGAGACAATCAGATTTTTAAGGAATAAACTCGCAATTGTGAGAAGAAGTGTCTATATTGAGATATAAACTTGCAACTGCAAGAACAAAGGTCAGACCTGTGAGATAAAAAGTCGTAATTAGCAATTAATTTTTTATTGTTTATTCCGTGGCAGAAACAGAAAAATAGAATTGTAAAATATAAACTTCAGAATTCAAAGAAAAAAAGTTTGAATCAGGAGACTGAGATTCAAGAGTTTATTTTTGGAATTTCTGACTTATTTGTATGTAAATATCTTGCAATTCTGATTTTAAATCTCACAATTTGATTTGTGAATTCTGAAAAAATGCCTTATTGATTTTTATGTCCTGTGGCAGAAACAAGCTTCCATTATTTATAAACATTTTCCATTAGCTTTTATTTTTATATTTTATTTTATTTTTTGTTTAGGTTTTAGTATTTTTTATGTGCTTTGGTCATTTTCATTAGTCTTTATTATTTCTATTTAGATTTAATTCATATTAATTTCTATTTTAGTTTCAGTAATTTTAGTACTTCAACTTAAAATGATTTTATTTCATTTAGTTGAAATAAAATTATTTCATATTTTAGTTCATTAGTAACATTTCTAATTTTCAAGTTTTAAGTTTTTCATCCAATGTTTATAAATTATTTGATTTCAGCTTTTGTTTAATTAATGTTTAACAATTTTTAATCTTACATTACAAAACAATGTTACAAAAACAAAATTTTGGTCTAAAAACAGGAACTTAATCAATTTTTGGAACTTAATTGTTCTTCTGAAGTCAATCAATGCACTTATTTAAGAATAAACAATGCAAAATGCATAGATAATGAAAATATTAAATAAACAATAATGACAGTAAAACATGTACTTTATGACCTACCCAAAGGTCTTGTCCGGTCAACAGCCTGGATGTCCATGAGGCCGGGTAAGTTGGAGCGGACGGTGATGGCGTTTGCTCCAGTGTCTTTGTCCGCTCTGTGAATACTGCGGCTCTGCCAGTCCGTCCAGTACATGTGCGGCCCCAACAGAGTGAGACCGTACGGGTGCTGGACGGGAGACACCAGGGTCTTCCGGTTTGAACCATTTAGATCAGATGCTTCTATCCGCTAATGGAAAAACAGATTATTGTATTTAATTCAACCAGCAAGCATTTATATAAGTTTTCTTATTCCTCAGTAGGAAACTTAAATAAGGTGTTACACTAAAAGATGGATTACTCTACATGACTTTCATCCCTAAAAAAGTCTGTCTATCTATCTATCTATCTATCTATCTATCTATCTATACATCCATCCATCCATCCATCCATCCATCCATGTAGTCTGTTATATTGTTATAAAGATCTCACTGATTTACATTACAAGCTATCAGAGTTTCATCACTTTTTGGCCATATAAATATCAGCATCTGCCCCAAATTGCATATTATTTGCTCAATTTGAGTCAAATTGAGGTGTTTTTCCTCCATATTCTCAGTATATCATACTATATGAGCCATAAAAGCCTGATGTATGAAATATATGAAGAGTTTATTTGCAAAAACATTTTCAAAAATCATGTTTTATTATGGTATCATGTTTTATTGTGTTTTATTGTGTTAGTTAGCTGCATTTTTTAGTTATTTTTTTTTACCTAATCAAAATAACCCAACTGCAGTTTGATTGAGATTAACTGGAATACACAATGAAAAAACATGAGTTATCTGTTTTTGCAAATTAACTCTTCGTATTCATACATATATAATTTGTAGGAATATGCTTTTTTTTTTTTTGACTAAGGTTCAATAAAGGGTTCATTTAAAAAAAATAATTTTTTTAGTATTTCATATGTCAGGCTTTAAAGGGTTAAAATTAGTGTTGTCAATCGATTGAAAAAATTATCACACATTTTTTCTGAAATTAACTACAATTAAAATACCAATGACTGGATGGAATCAGAGTCTGTGCACATAATACACCAAGCAATTTTTGAGAAATTAGTCAAAGTGTTTTCCAGGCTTAACACACCCTTCAGGTCACACTAACCTCAGTATGTGCATCAGCCCATAGCAGCTGTGATCCAGCTTTGTCCACGGCCAGTCCATTAGGCCAGCCCAGATTGTTATTTATCAGAACTACGCGATCTGAACCATCCATACTGGAGCGCTCCAGCTTGGCATGCTCACCCCAGTCTGTCCAGTACATGTACCTAAAGACAGATTTGTATATTATTAACACACTTAAGTACACTTTTAAAAAGTTCACTTCATAATAGCAAAATTAAAAGTTTTACTAGTATATTTTTGTCACGCTTTAAAGTACACTTATTTTGATGTGTTGACTAACATACTAAAGCATATGCAAAGTGCTTGATTTTAACTTGATTTTAACTTTAACTACAATTACAAGTAAAATTGCAAAAATGTGTAACAATTAGAAATATACTTAAATACATGACACAAGTTTCAATAAAAATTGCATGAGTATATTTTAGTTTACCATAAATGCTTGTCAGTACATTAAACAGTACTTTAACAACATTTCAAAAACAACAAAAGTAATTACGTAATTACATATAAATATGTGCTTACGTCCTTCTTAAGTGGGTCAAAAGCACTCTAAAGTTCAGTTAAATGTATTTAATATAAATTTAAACTATAATACATTATCATTCAGTTATGATTAACGTAATTAAACATGTCTGAAAACATTACATTCAGTTCATAAGTATATTCGGTAGCACTTTATTTTAAGGTGTCCTTCTTACACGTTACATGTACTTACTATAATAATAATAATTAATTATGCATAATTACATGCAAGTAACCCTAAGACAAACCCTAATCCTAACCCTAAACATATAGTAAGTACATGTATTTAATTAATATTACTCAGTACTTAAATGTATAAATACACTGTAACAAGGACACTTTAAAATAAAGTGTAACCGTATATTCTTTTAAAGTATATTATTTGCACAATAAAAGTGTGCTAAAGTGTACTAGTGTAAAGTGGCCTTTTTCTCAAGGGTATATGGTGAATGACACATAGCCTACTATATACGGGCCAAGTAAATCCTACAGAGTGAAAAGGGCAAATGGTTTACCCCATCTCATGAAACAGGGCGATGGCACGAGGGCTGTCCAGGTTCTGCCACACAAGCACTTTTCTCATGGAGCCATTGAGATTAGCCACCTCAATGCGGTTCGTCCCCGTGTCCGTCCAGTAGATTTTTCTGCCCACTGAATCCACTGCCAGACCATCTGTGGTCATCAGACCTGAAAGAGTGGAGGAAACACTTCAAATGAGTGAAGAAGTTGAGTGACTGGATATAAGGAATACGATTACTGTAAGTAGTTTTGAGGTTAACAGCAGACTCCTTACCAGTTGAAATAATGTCCTCATATTCTGTGCCATTGACATTAGCTCTGCTGATTTTCTTTAATGTACTGTCTGACCAGTACACTTTACCTGCAGGAGCAGGAAAATATTCATAATGATGTTCCCTAAATGAACATTATAATTGAAAGTGTCTATACATTGAGAATTTCCTCACACCTTCTACTGCATCCACTCCAATGGCAATGGTGTTCTTCATAGACACGCTGACTGGCAGAACCACATCAGCGAAGTACGAGATGTCCAGAGAAATCATTCTGATGTCTGTCCGCCGGGCAAAGATCAGGAAGCTGTTCATTGCTGTAAGATGAAAGAAAACAATGAAGGATTTCTAAAGGAACATTTCACTCAACAATTAACATCCGTCATAAACAACATCAATAACATCAATGTTTTCATCCAAAGTTGCAAATTAAGCTTCTGCAAAGAAAATTGGAATTCTGCACAAAACATCTGCAAATAAAGCATAAACCGTTTCCATCCCATGTGTTCAAGAGAACAAAATCGTCACTTTCTGGGAAAATGGAGCAAAATATCAGGACACAAAAACAAATGCTGTCATGTAATCTTGTATTTGGATGCCTGATGTTTGGGAACACTATCTTGTGAGATGGTTCTGAGAGGTAATTATACCAAATAATTTCAGTATTTTAGAAGGATTAAAACAATATTTTAGATGCTGTGCAATGAGATTCATTGCGTGGGTATCCAATTACATGATCTATTGAGGCAAAGTCGCGTGAATTTTTTGCTGTGCATTGAGGAATTTATTCAGTAAATGTGTTTCCATTTACCTTTTTTTTTTTTTTTTACTATTTGAATTCCATTTTAAGACTTCCATCCAGCATATTTTTAATGCAATCTCAAAATTCACACAAAAATGCATGGATGGAAACACAGGTACTGACTTTCCCTCATGATGTTCCAAACCCATATTATATTCTTTATTCTGTGAAACACAAAGGGTGTATCTTTTTTCCATTCGACAAAAGAGGAAGGTGATGTATTATGCAAGTACACTTCATGCTTTTTCACTCAGTGGACAGCTATCCATTCAAGAAAAGACAGAACGTAAAAGGCTTTCCGAGATGCATTCTAGACAGACTGCAACCCTATCACTCAAACCTCTTTAGGAAATGGTTTGACATGCATTTCAGACATGACTTGGTCAAGTGTAAACACATCTGGTTGTTCAGGCTGCATATGTAAGCTTTAAACTACCTCACCATACAGATGTACGATTCACACGCTACATCACATTTTGACATTAACCTGGACGACCGCTATGTTCCTTCCGCCCAACTCTCCTCTGCAAACCACAGCTCCAAACACTCCTCATACGGCTTGGGTTCCCTCTTCTCCATACAAACCTCCCTGATAGAGCACTGCACTTCCCTTTCTCAGTGCAAACTAACTCAGTGAATAGACCTTAATAAAGTCAATTTTACAGGCAGAGGCTCTTTGCACTAAGTGAAAATAGTAGCTAGTTTTGAGCATGGTAACAATATAAGCTACACACGTTTGCAGGCGATGCAATTATTGCCCTGATGGTGGAAATGGGAATTTTCACTGCTCTAGCTCTTTTCTTAAAGCCACTTCACTAATTTGTGAAGCTCAATTATCTTTTCCTGCACGTCAGAAATATATTCTTTGGTTTTTCTCGTTGTGATGGATGATTAAGGGAATTTGGGCTTTGTTTTCCCTCCTATTTATATTTCTGTGAAACAGGAAGCCATGGCTGGATAATTTCATGTCCATAATCACCCTGGAGTGCTCAAAATTGTGAATATGAATGGGAATATACTTCAGAGATATTTTACTCATAAGAATTTCTAGGGGTGCCAATAATTGTGTCCAATGTGTATTTGAGAAAAACATTTATTTCATAATGATATTTCCCCCCCATTTTAAATTCTTATTATCCAATGAAAGGTTAGATTTTTGTGAATTTTTTAAATAAAAGATCAAAAGGATTAACAATGCAGATTAATTTTCACAGCCGCCTTTGATCATATTTACCAAGGGTGCTGATATTTTTGGCCATGACTGTAATTAGTATCTCAATTTCAACTTTATCTCATAATGAGTTAATATGTAATAATTCTGAGATAAAAAGTCAAAATTAAGACAAAATTATGAGATAAAAAGTCCTAATTATGAGATAAAGTGTCACAATTTTGAAATACTAAGTCGAAATTGAGATAAAAGGCTGCGTATATCCATTTTGTTTTTTTAAAATTTCATAATTATAACAGCATCATAATTTAAAATGGCATAATAATGCCTTAAAATGTCAATTTTGACTTAAAGCATAATTGTTTTTCTTTTCTTCACTCCTTTTCCACGTTAGGTCTGTTTACGTCAGTGCGCACGTATCTTTTATGCATCATAACATGTGGTGCTGTTAAATTTAAACCTGTTGATGAAAACGATGCATTCTAAAAATGCATTCTAAAAGTCTAAACAATTTATAATAAGGTATATAGAATTATTCACAGTATTTTAAAGTACCCTGATAACAATGCTACGCATTATATCATATTACCGAACACCAGCACGTTTACTCTCCAAGCCACTGTCCCAGTTAACCTCATGGTTTCTTTTGTCATTTTGGTGGGCGGAGCTACTGTAAATAGCCTTTGTCAATCAGATAGCTACTCGCACAATCAAAACGCATTAAGTGGCCAAGACTAAATATCCCCTAAGAGCCAGAGATTCCCACCCCTGAGCAATTAAGTGCGCAAAAAGAGACAAATCCCCTACTGAATTGTACGGGAAAGCAAACCGAATGGTTTCTCACCTTCAGAAATGCCCCATGACGTCACCACTGACACATCATAACGGCGACCCTTAAACCCTTGAGGCAACTCAAAATGAGCCTCAAATTTCAAAGATTGCCCTTGCAACAAAAACCACGGACTGAACTGTCACCTGGAATCCCAAAAGCGAAGAACACCTGCGGCCATTTCATTAAATTTCAAGTCAATTGTGGAGTTATGGCTACTGAATGAAAAGTTAGTGCTGGTTTCTTAGATATTCGAGACGGGTAGAGTAGCATGGACTTATCGGCATTACCGTGAGTGCAAGTCTTGCCGTCCGCCTGTAGGTTGATACCAGTGGGACACGCACAGCTTGAGGCTTTAGGAGCAGGAGCCAGGAGGCAAAGGTGACTGCAGCCGCCATTATTCACCGAACAGGGCGTCTGGACTTTAGACAGAAAGCAGAAAGAGTGGAGACAGGTGAGAGAGAGAGAGAGGGGGCTAGAAATGGCCGTTCAATCAGATGTAACAGATAACAGGCCTCTGGGTGTCTCGGTGGATCATTATACACCAGTGAGACTGCAGACTGAAGATCAGTTACCACTGGCCTTAATCCGCCGTCTGAAAACCCAAGACATCCGATACGACAGAGACCCACATTCCCTCTTTAACACATATCTGCTAGGCATGCGTGTGAATTTCAGTTGTCAACAGGAGAAAGAAGAAGAACAGGGCTGCTAACTGCTTATATGTATTAAGCTTATACTGCTTATATATGCTACTTGTATGTTTAAATTATTTCATTCATATTTATTGCATACTTTTAAGGCATTTTCCCTAATTTGATGGGCTGAATATACAACAAAAACTTATTTACACTCTTAAAAATAAAGGTCCTGCATTGGCATCAATGGTTCCATGAAGAAACTTTAACATACATGGAAACTTTTAATTGCACAAAAAGGTCCCTTATAGTGAAAAACGGTTCTTTAGATTATTAAAATGTTCTTTGCACTAATAAAAATGGTTCTTTTAAGAGTGGTTTACTGAAAGGTTTTTTCTATGTTCTTCTATGGTATTGTTGCAAACCCCCCACCCCCCTCCCTTTATACAAAGATTATTATTTATTATTGATTGTTTTAATCTACTGGCAACCCTAAAAGAATCCCTCACACTGAAATATTATGCAATAACACAGATGCAACACAACTTTAAATATGCTAACCTGACTGAATTAAAACAATGATCTTAATCTGAATCTGATGAATTTTAATTTTGATCATAAAACACCAATCAAAAGAATACACTTTAAAAGAATATACTTAAGTGCAATCTAAATGTAGTGTTTTCAGACACTTAACTGGATGTTAATTGCAATAGAATGAAAATGTTTTATAGTTTACATTTAAATTAAATGCAATTAGCTGTATATGTGTGTGTGTGTGTGTGTGTGTGTGTGTGTGTGTGTGTGTGTGTGTGTGTGTGTGTGTTTCATAATTATTTATACTGTCTTTGAAATATGGTTAAAGTACTGCTGAATGTACTTACAAGCATTTATGGTAAATTAAAATATACTTTAATGCCATTTCTATTGAAATTTGTATGTCATGCAGTTAAATATTTGTAATTACACATTTGTACTGATGAAGTAGCAATTCAGTACATTTAAAATATACTTTCTGTAGATACTGAATAACACACTAAAGTTAAAATTATAATTAATTTCTTTACATGTGCTTTAGTATGTCAGTCAACACATCAAAATAAATGCACTTTAAAGCATGACAAAAGATTATTAAAACAATGATTTAAAATGCACTTTAAAGTAAAACTTTTCATTTGACATTATTACAAAGTGTACTTAAGTGTGTTAAGAAACAGTCATGAAAGTGTATCTTTTTAAGACACTTAAGTGGCCTTTATTTTACTAACAGAATATCTGTAGTTGTTGTTGTTTTCAAGTGAACTCATTATAAAGCACCCAGGATGCACTGCAGCAAAGAGTGGCTACACTGACAAAGCTACAATATGTCCAAACTTTTGACTGTATTGTATATTGTATGTTACCAGTATCATTAATACATAATAGAGATAGTCTCTGGTGATGTTTTACCTGTAGTTCTGTGATGGTGGAACATGTGAATGTCCATGAGGTTTTCAAGGTTTTCTGCCAGCGTTCTTCGGTCCAAACCAGTGAGCTTGTCCGCACTTTGGATGCTCTTGGATTGCCAGTCTGTCCAATAAATTCTGTCTTCATGAAGCGTCAACCCAAACGGATGAGGCAACTGACTGCCAATCAACACCTTCAATGGAGAAGTACGAATAAAAGTTTAACCTGAGAAAGAATGAACTGCAAATCACTTTAACTAAAGAACTTGTGTCTACCTGTCTGCCTGATCCATCGAAGTTGCCATACTCAATGGTCTTAATGCTAGCATCGGCCCAGTACAGCCGCTCAGTGCTGTAGTCGATTGCCAACCCATTAGGCCAGGTCAGGTTTGTTGAGATGATAACCGTACGGTTGGATGCGTCCATTCCAGCGCGCTCAATCTTAGGACTGGCACCCCAGTCTGTCCAGTACATGAATCTATGGTGAGGCAAAACAAAAGCGCTTATGTATCATATTGTGTAAACCTCAACAGCTACTATTACTACTTGTAATACTGTCAAATAGTCTATAAAGCATCCTCCATTTATATTGGCACCTTTGATAAAAAGGCTGTGTTTTTAACTTTTTGGGCCAGTTTTACTAACAGCTTGTGCCAGCTCAAACTGTCTTTTGGCTTTAAAATAGTACTGTTAGGTTTTATTAAAGTGCCCCTATTATGCCATTTTTAAAGTTGCTAATAATGTTTTACGAGTCTCTTAAAACAGGTTTACATGCATCCAAGGTCAAAAAACACTTTAGTTTTCTCAAAAAATAGCTTTAATTTGACCTAATTTCTAAATGATTCCTAAACGACTCGTGCGAAGCAGTTCGAAGAATCAGTCTCTCTAAACCCCTCCTTTCCGTGAGCACTCACTGCTGTGATTGGTCAGATGGCGCAGTCCTTTGTGATTGGTCTACCGCGTACAGCACGAATGACAGCCATGGGCGGACATTATGCAGATGTGTTACTTCGTGACGTACGGCCGTAACAGAATAAGATTCGAATTCTTAACGACTCGTTTAGGCGATTGCGAGCCGACTCTTTTTTTTTGATAGACAATAACTTTATATATCGTGCACTTTCGGCTTCACAACTTTGCAGAAAGTTTATGTTCACATACTGCTACATGACACACTGCATGAAAGGTAATATTCGAAAAGGCATAATAGGGGCACTTTAAGACGCACAGTGATGAATTAGCGCTGAAAAGGCGTGGACACATTTATTTTTGTGCCTGACATTATTGAATATGCATTTGTAGGAGCTCCCTTCCAGACACAAAATTTATGGGAGGAGAGTATTCTAATGAATCACGCAACGAGATTTACTAACGTTTACGATCGTCAAATTACTGGTATTTAAGCCATTATTTAACGCCCAAAAAAGCATGCCTCAAACTGTTTTGTGCTTGAAATGGCTGCAATTATTGTTGCCAGGAGGCACTGCAGAGAATCGAGAGCGCGTGGTAGAAGGGGGAGGATTTTTTCCACACGTATTAATTATTTGGAATGCCAGAAGAACATATTATCCGAACATATCATTTGCCATGCCATGTTATTTTTAATTTGCTTCAGGAAATAAAAGACGACTTGGAACCCTCAACTAGGAGTCACGCAATACCAGCTCTATCAAAACTTCTTGCAACCCTTAATTTTTTTGGCCTCCGGTTTTCATTTTTGAGGTGAACTATTCCTTTAAGTTTCATAAAAAATATTCACAAAAATCTAACCTTTAATTGACGTAAATTATATAAAATTTAAAAAAAAATAAATAAAATAAAAAAAAGTGTGTCACTATTATTGCAACCTAATTTTTTATTGGACGTTTTTAAATATTTTAAATCATTCCTGTAGCTCAAAAAGTAGGTCATGGGTTTGATTCCCAGGGAAAGCAAGAACTGAGAAAATGCAAACCTTAAATGCAATGCAAGTCGCTTGAATCTGCTAAATGCATTAATGCAAAATGTTTGTTTTTTGTCAAAAAAAAAAAAAAAAAATCTTCTGCCTGGTTAACACTCAAGTGGTAAAAACCATGACTTGCTGATTCACTGGGATATAAAACTGAGGTCATGAACAGGCCAAATTCCTATACTTATTAATCACCAAATAAAGTAATGATGTGTAACAAAAGACTGTTGACTCACACAAATCAGGAATTAGCTCTGTTGTTGAAACTGCCCATTTTCATTATTAATAAGACTGTTTGGAGGGGTGAGAACCAGAAGGGCGTAAGTGACATTTCACCAACTTTACAGGAGAGCCAAAATAAAAATTTTACCATAGTTTGATCTGACTTTGTGTACTGATTTCAATTGTTTATAATACAAAAAAATTGTACACTCATGGATGACAGTACTTTTGCCAGTAGAAAGAGGTCATTAAGAGCTTTCATTTGAGATATATATCTATCTCCATTTCACCAAAAATGTCACTTACGCCCTTCTGGTTCTCACCCCTCGGTTTGATAGTCAGACAGTCAGACAGGCACACACACACACACACACACACACATACTTTATATATATATATATATATATATATATAAATAAATAACCATTTTCATTTGTGGAGAACACTGTATAACACTGCATATTGAACCGTACTTGACCTACCCTCCGATCGGATCAACAACAATGTCCCGAGGACGGTCGAGGTTCTCCCAGATCAGAACTGTGCGCATGCTTCCATCCGTGTTGGAAACTTCAATCCGATCTGTGCCTAAAAGAGTTATGAAAACAAGTCTTTTCTAAAAAACACTGGAAAAAGTTGGCATGAAACTTCAGACTGCAGCATATGCCTGTCACTGCTTGTCTTCTAGCATGTCACTCAGAGCAGTTGCACTAATAGCATCTACATTCAATGAAATTAGAAGAAAAGGGAGTGAGAAGAGGCAAGGGAGAACTAAAAAAATTAAAACAAAGTATTTGTCGTGTAGTGCGCGCTTGGTCTTAAATGGACTTAATGAAAATTATTACACGAAAAGATGAAGAGAGGCATATAGCTTAGATCTGACGCTTGGATCTGAAAGGTGAATTAATAACAGAACAGTACCTGCATCGGTCCAGTACAGTTTGTGTGTAAGCCAATCGATAGCTAGACCTGCAGGGCTTTCCAAACTGGTGTCCACCACAACCTGCAAGCAACATGAATATCATCTGTCACATTACATGACAGTACATTACAGCCACCTACTACATAAAGGAGGATTTGTTTGTTTTTGTTAGTTTGTTCTCCATGGGTCAGTATTTTACACATTTCTCCCTATAATATATAAGAATATTAATAATTCATACACTAGACACCCAACACCAGTGGCATGAAAAGACCTAATCAAAGGCAAGAACAACAGATTAACTAAAAGGACAATTAAAAATAAAGCATTAGTACTTACACATATAATTTGTTTGATTTTTGATATTTTATACATCCGCTCCCTAATTATTCCATTCTGTTCCATTTTATATTCTATATTTTATTTATGTATTTATTTATTAAGATGACTACATAAATAATCTCATAAGTCTCTAATGCTCACCACAGCTGCACTTATTTAATTAAAAATAAAGTACAAACAGTAATATCGGGAAATATTATTAAAATCAAACATAACTGTTTCTATTTGAATACATTTTAAAATATAATTTATTCCTGTGTATTTTCAGCATCATTACTCCAGTCTTCAGTGTCACATGATCTTCAGAAATCATTCTAATATGCTGCTTTGCTGCTCAAGAAACATTTATCATTATTATCAATGTTGAAAACAGTTGTGCTGCCCAATATTTCTGTGGAAACCGTGATACACTACCATTCAAAAGTTTAGGCTAAGTGTGATAAAAATAGAAAGAAATTAATACTTTTATTCAGAATGGATACATGATCAAGAGTGACAGTAAAAACTTTTATAATGTTGCAAAAATATATATATTTCAAACAAATGCTGCTCTTTTTAACTTTCTATTAAATCAAAGAAAATTGTGTTTCAGTTTCTATGAAAATATTAAGCAGCGTAACCGTTTTGAACACTGACAATAAATGTTTCTTGAGCAGCAAATCAGCATATTAGAATGATTTCTGAAGGATCATGTGACACTGAAGACTGCAGTAATGATGCTGAAAATTCAGCTTTGATCACAGGAATAAATTACATTTTAACATAGATTCACATAGAAAACAGATTTTTCAAATTATAATATTTCCACAAAAATTTTCCTCTGTATTTTTAAACAAATAAATGTAGCTTTGGCAAGCATAAGAGACTTTGTTCATAAACAATACAAAATCTTAAAGATTTAAAAGTTTTGATCACTAGTGTATATATATAAATTGTTTTTAAAATATTTTTTATTAAAAAATATATATATCTAAAAATATAATATATTTTTTTATTATATATATATATATATATTATATATGCATGTGACCCTGAACCACAAAACCAGTCATAAGGGTCAGTTTTTCGAAATTGAGATTTATACATGATCTGAAAGCTAAATAAATAATCTTTCCATTGATGTTATGATTCCATTTGTTATGATAGGACAATATATGGCTGAGATACAACTATATAAAAATCTGGAATCTGAGGGTGCAAAAAAATCAAAACATTGAGAAAATCATCTTTAAAGTTGTCCAAATGAAGTTCTTAGCAATGAATATTACTAATCAAAAATTAAGTTTTGATGCATTTACGGTAGGAAATTTACAAAATATCTTCATGGAACACGATCTTTATTTAATATCCTAATGTTTTTTGGCATAAAAGAAAAATCAATAATTTTGACCTATACAGTAATAATTTTGACCTAATTTTTTGGCTATTGCTACAAATATACCCCAGCGACTTAAGACTGGTTTTGTGGTCCAGGGTCATATATATATATATATATATGTATAAAAAATTTTTTGGTTTGTTTGTTTGTTTTTTTTGATACTGCCCAACAGTGTCAGTGTGATCTTAAAACCTGCTCTTTGTGTCTCAGGCTAAATTCCTGCTAACCTCCTGTTTGCTTCCATCCCATTTCGCTCGGTTGATGGAATCAGTGGTGACGTCAGTCCAGTATATATAACGCTCACTAGAGTCCCAGTCCAGGGCCACTGCGTTTCGAATATCAGCCAGTGGGATGACGTCGTCCAGCTTGTCTTCATTGTCAAAGCTGATTCGACGGATGTCCGTCCTTCGGGCAAAAAGCAGGAACTTGTCAAGACCTGATCAAAGACCAAAGGTCTCCTGTCAGTTCTTCAGATTTAAGAAGTTTATCAGTACATACATGTCACAAAATCAGAAATTTGTTCAATATGAAAAGAAAAATTTAGCTTGGATTTGTTAAACATATATCATTTAGTTTGTGGCTGTATTATTCATTTTTGAACTTGTAAACAAAGACAGTTAGTTAGAGATCAGCTGTAATTGACACAGACTTATTATTGATTATGAACAAATATCGTAATTCGTCTTACGATGTTAAAGATGTATGAGACACTGTAAAAAAAAAAAAAAGAAAAAAAAGAAAAAAAAAAAAAAAGGAACTACACATTTTCCACTTCACAAACCTTTTGAGTCTCAAATGCTATTTTCTTGAAGCTACAGTCCATAAAACAACATTTTAGACCAACAGAATACATTTTGTCCCAATTAGTCAAATGCCAAAGAATTTCTTGTTGAACAATATTGCTGAAATGTTAGGGGTTTGTCGTTTCCCAGCATGCATTACAAATAAATCAATTTGCTGAACAAGAAATCTGTTGTCTTGGCAAATGTATTGGTTGAATGAGGCATTTTGCATTTACTGAACTAACAAATTCAAATTGGCAAAACTGTTACTTCGTACAGTTATTAAGACAATAGTTTCTAATTATTAAGACAACTTAAAAATCTGAATGCATCATGTTAGCCTGAATATTTAATTTTTCTCAACCTTTTTAATACAGTTTACTCTAAAGGTACTAACATGCACTTCTACAGATAAACAAGGTACAAAGTTGTATCTTTAAGGGTAAAACAAGCTGTTGTATTCATAAAAGCACAATTTTTTTTCAGCAATGCTTCAGTAAACCTTCCTGAATTTGCAATTCGATTTTCTGTCAGTTACCCAGAACGCGAGTGGCTCCTCATGGTACCGACACAAATACGCACACAATCACTTTCTGGAAGTTAGTATCACACTTCTCATGTTACTGTACCCTTAAGGTGAAGGGATACTTTTGTAGCACGAAAGGAGGATAAATAACTAAAATGAGCAGTACTCACTCTGGGCACAGTTATAGTGGTCCACCTTTTTAAAGCCTGTAGGACACGCACAGGTGTAGGTCTTATTGCTTGGAAGACACAGGTGACTACAGCCTCCATTATTACTCCCACAGCGGTTTCTCCCACCTGAACATAACAAGAGAAAAAAAAAAATGCTTTTAAAATTACCATAATTGACTCAACCCAGGGGCAGTGGAAAAACATGACTGTGGCAACATTGCAGCAAAAATTATGTTGCTGCTTGCACATTTTGGAATACTTTCAAAGTGAAACGTCCAGTGAGTGGCGATAAAAGCATGTTCAGTTTTATCAGAAACAGATGAACGTGGATCTGGCAACGTTTTATTAAGTTAGTTGTTGTACATATAGTGGCAGAAATTAAATGTCCAAGGTTAGTACTTTATTGTGCTTGAAAATAACGTACAGTCTACACTAAACCTTACATGAAACCTAACTGGATAGTTTCCGAATAGTTAGACTTGTTTCCAAACGCGCCACATCTCAAGTTCAATGTTGTACCGGGTGCACTATCAAGCAAGTTTACTACGTCAGAAAAGCCAAATATGGAGCTGGATTTATGGTGCAAACATCAAAATGTATTAGTTTACACATCATGCACTATGGTAAAAGTGTTTTTAAGGTCACAACATAGTATTGAGCAAGGAACTGTGTGAAAATAAGCCTTCATTAATCAATAATCTGCCCCGTAATCATAATTTGTGTGAAAAGGAATGAAAGTTTTTGCTTTGTTTTTTTGGAGCTTTGCAGCAATGTAGGCAGAGGCATGTTTTTCCAGTGAGCCTAGGTTGCAATTGGTTAAATTGATTTGCGTTTGTAAACACTGAATACTATACTACGAGTGATAGGGACTTTATGGTTAGTTGACCTGCAGGTTGTCTCTGTGGGTGTAGGGTGTGGATGTCCATGGGAAAGTGCAGCTTGTTCCGGATGACCTCTTGGTTCTTGCCAGTAAACTTGTTTGCGCTGTTGATACTCTTGGTGTGCCAGTCGGTCCAGTAAAGACTGTCTTCAAACACCGTGATGGCAAAAGGATGTGGAAGACCTGGCAGAGGGAAAAGTTCACAGATATATTTAGCCTCTGTACTCTAAAATGCAGATTTTTATTGTGTAAAACAATGATTAACAACAGCAGTCCAAAGCTCAAGCAGCAAAAGTCTAAAGACATAACCATGTTACACAAAGGTGACTGACTTCCAATATTTTGTTCCAGCTTAGAGCTAATGACAATATCACCTAGAGAAAACTTAACGATTCTTCCCATGAATTACAGGAGTTGGAGTATTGGTCTTGTTGATTTACTGTATTATCCTCCTGTTGTTTAAGAGTGAAAATAGCGCTTTGTGTTACGTTTGGTCAAATTACTTTTGGGTTCTCCACAACACTAAATAAGTGCATATGTGAAAACATTACAGGTTTAATTGACTGTCAAGTCTACATATTTTAGTTGAGGTCAAATGTGACCCAGAGGTAAATAGTGCTTGTTTTCAATGCAGCTGTGTTTTCTTGAGTGAAGAGTGTCACAAGATCTCTGTCTCTCATCACACACAAACAAAAGGTTTTTTTTGTATTTATATCAAGGCGCACTAGAATTCTTGACTCTGATTGGCTGTTCTGAGGTGTTTATTAATTTTCATTATAACTCAGACAGTTCCAGTCCTTGATGATGATGCATTCTAAGCTGTTGTAAAACACTCCATAAACACAGCTGTGACCTCATTAAATGTGCCAAGCATGTGTCTGTGTCTAATGACAACCATCATTAATACTCAAGCAGCTAAACTTCTGCAGTAATGTCAAATTAAAAGTTTTACTTTGGAGTGCATTTTAAATCATGTTTAATATTCTTTTGTCATGCTTTAAAGAACACTATCTTTAATGTTGACTAACATACTAAAGCACATGTAAAGTACTTGATCATAATTGTAACCGTAGTAGTGTGTTATTCAATATTGCATTTTACGGTAATATATTTTAATGTATCTTTTAAACAGCGAATTCATCAGTACAAATGTGTAATTACAAATATGTGACCCTGGACCACAAAATAAGTCATTAGGGTCAACTTTTTGAAATTTATACATCATACAAATGAGCTTTCTGTTGATGTATGGTTTGTTAGGATAGGACAATATTTGGCCGAGATACAACTATTTGAAAATCTGGAATCTGAGGGTGCAAAAAATCTAAATATTGAGAAAATCGCCTTAAAAGTTGTCCAAATGAAGATCTTAGCAATGCATATTACTAATCAAAAATTAAGTTTTGATATATTTACAGCAGGAAAATTATAAAAATTTCTTCATGGAACATGATCTTTACTGAATATCCTAATGATTTTTGGCATAAAAGAAAAATCGATCATTTTGACCCATACAGTGTATTGTTGGCTATTGCTACAAATATACCTGTGCTACTTAAGACTGCTTTTGTGCTCCAGGGTCACATTTATTTAAATGCATGGCATATCAGTTTCAGTAGAAAATTTTAGTTTACCATAAATGCTTGTCAGCACATTCAGCAGTACTTTAACCATATTTGAAAGACAACAGTAACTATGAAATTACATTTAAAGACATACATGTACTTAAGTCCTACTTAAGGGGGTCAAAAAAAGCACTCTAAAGTCTAATTGCATGTAATATACATTTAAATTAATACATTTAACTCTAATTAACATGCAAGTGCCTGAAAACATAACATTCCTTTCACACGTTATTTCCATAAAAAGTACTCTTTTTGAAAGTATGCTGAAGTGTGCTTCTTTTTCACAAGGCTCTATTGGGATTTTGAGATAAAATTAGACATGAAAACTTCAAATTTGTATATAAAGCAGACTGCAGAGGTAAACTACTTTCAAACCACTAATTAGCTACTTTCCATCCTTCAGGGATTAGAAACTCTTTCCCTCCGAGTAACAGTCAATCTGAGGTGGGGGAGGGTGAGCTCACTGCACATTTATGATTTTCTCAAAGCTGGTTAAGACATGTTCATAACAACCCCTATGAAATCTCTCAAAAATCAGCTTAATTTACCAAAAGCCATAAACAAAAGGCACTTACTATAACCTCCTATTTTAAAAAATTCTTCTTTCGGCATTGCGTTTCTGCTCTATACTCTTAAAAATAAAGGTTCTTTATTGGTATAGATGGTTCCATATAGAACCTTTAACATCAATGGAATCTTTCCATTCTACAATAGGTTCTTAATAGTGGAAAAAGATTCTTTAAAATTTTAAATGTCTTCACAGAAAGAAAAAATGGTGAACTGTTCACTGAAAGGTTCTAAAGGTTCCAAAAGGGATCTTCCCTCTTAGCAACAAAGGTCCTTTATTGGCATTGATGGTTCCGTGAACAACCTTTAACATCCATTCCATAAAAGGTTCTTTAAAGTGAATGAAGTTTCTTTACATTTTTAAAATGAGTCCCACTTTAAATTATGTGGCATTAATTACTATGTACTTACATTTATTTCAATCATTTGATCCAATGCACTTGTGTACATACATGTTTTTACATTGTACTTATATTTTTAAAAATACCTATATGTAGTTACATCTGTAATTAATTTCTGTAATTACATTTATAATTACACTGTTGACCCATCCTTTACACCTTAACCCAACCTTAAACCTACCCATACCACTTAACCTGTCTCTAACCTTACCCGTATCCCACCTCAATAGCAGCAAATGTGTTTTGCAATACAATATGAACACAATAAGTACATTGTACTTATTTTTTGATGTAAGTACATAGTAGTTAAGGCCACCTGATATAAAGTGTGACCATGGTTCTTTATGGCACTGTTGCATAATCCCTTTTTTGGAACCTTCATTTTTAAGAGTGCATGGAACCTTTTCCATTCTACAAAAGGTTCTTTATAGTGTAAAAAGGTTTTTTAGATTTTTTAAATGTTCTTCCCATTACCAAAAATGGTTCTTTAAAAGAACTGATCACAGAAAGGTTCCAAAAAAGGTTCTTCTACAGCAATGCTGTGAAAACCCCCTTTTAGAACCCTCATTTTAAGAGAACAGCTCGTGTTTTACTCTGGCTTATCCTTTAAACCTGGCACTCTGCCAGACTATAGGCGTGTAACGCACCCCGCCTGTATCTCCCGCCTTTTCTGCACTTTTCTTTCACCCTTCCCCAGGTGTACACACACAGCGTGGGGTGGTTTTGTGATCTTATCTTTGTAGAGAAGCAAGGCTTGGAGTTAGAAGGCTTGTTTGCCTTTTTCTTCTCTTTTTTATCTTTTGTTCCCAGCTCCGCTGCCATCTGCCATCCCCCTCCTTGCTGGTACCTTTCTCTTGTCATCTCAATCATCGTTCACTTTTGATCTTGTTTTTTCTAGACAACATATCTTTTCTCCGTGTGTGTGCACCCTGATTTTTTTATAATGCTGGTGGTGCCTCCCTCCCTAGTAAATCTGTCATTGACCACTGTAAGCAAATCTGCGCTGGATTTTTTTTTTAGAGCTCGGTTTTCAGGTCTAAATATTCCCCCACCTTTCCCAGGTGCACAGGTATTTTGTTCCTGCAAACCCCGAGGCTTAGGCTTCCTTTCTAGTGTGCCATTTAGAGAGACCCCTAGTTGCACTCCATCACACATCAGATAGAAAGCTGAATTTATTCATCACACTCCTTATCCCATATGAGCAGAAGACTAAAATACTACAGAATGCTAGAGAAAAAAAAAACAGACCAACCTAATCTACCTTTGCAAACCTGTGCAGCTGTTGAAAAACTGAATTGATAATAGAATTAATATGCTATGCTTTAAAGTTTGTCCATAAGATGTTGAATTTAGATGTTGTAAACGCTGTTTCCTGAAATAATCACTACAAAATGTGTTAGTATACCTGTATTTTAAAAGTTTGATTTTAATCAGATTTCTTGAATTAAATTTGCTGATTTGCTTTACACACACACACACACACACATATATATACACATATACATACATATATACACACATATACATATACACACATATACATATATATATACATACATAGAGAGAGAGAGAAAGAAAAAGGGAGAGAGAGAGAGAGAGAGAGCGCGAGCGAGCAACTGGTTAAGATTATTAAATTAAGATTATTTGAATGTTTTTTTAAGTCTCTACTGCTCACCAAGGCTGCATTTATTTAATCAAATATACAGTAAAAGCAGTAATACCATGGAATATGATTGCAATATCAAATAACTGTTTTATATTTGAATAAACAGTAAAATGTAATTTATTCCTTATTAACTGATCACAGGAGTAAATTACATTTTACTATATATACGAAACTTATTTTAAATTCTAATAACATTTTACAATATTATTGTATTTTTGATCAAATAAATGCAGCCTTTGTGAGCATAAGAGACGTCGTTCAATTAATTCAGTTTATTTATTTTTTACCTTGGCTGATGACAGCCTTTCTGTTCTTCCCGTCCAGGTCAGCTCTTTCAATGACGTGGTGTTTGGCGTCCACCCAGTACATACGGTGACTGGCGTAGTCAATGGTAAGTCCATTGGGCCAGAAGAGGTGCGTATCTGCAATTATTTTGCGATTAGAGCCGTCCATGTTGGCATATTCAATGCATGGCATATTTCCCCAGTCGGTCCAGTAAATCTTCCTAAAGACAGAGCATAAGTAATTAGAAATCCTGTTTTATAATGTTATCTTGTCAGGATACAACAAAGCAAACAATTAATGTTCTTTTTAATACCGACATAACATTGGATACACATCTTTCTTTCTTTCTTTCTTTGACAGGAATTATTGTCCTCAGGATTTGACCAGTTTTCCTTTAAGTTAATAAAATATGTGCTGTTGAAAAACAATGTCATGCATTTGCATTTTATCCAACAGTAAAATGGATAGGGCTTTTTCCCAAGGCGTATTATTTCTCACATACAGCAAGATCGGCATGCATCTGTGTGTAAGAATCAGTGGACACACAGCCAGTCGAAAACAAGGGCTAAATCTTGTTGGAGAGGGAATTCAAGCCAGATTTCATAAACCCCTTTGTCCTCTATGACAAAGAGCTACAATGAGTGTCGGCTGCAACTCAAGCCTTGTGACAATCCCTGGATGAAATTTTTGCCCAGCCTTTGTGATTAGAAGCAAATTGAGTTATGAAGTTTAGCCAGAAGTCACCAGAATGGTTTCATGCTCTGCTTACCATTGCTTATTACAGAACAACAACAACAGGTCACAAGAGGGGATTTTCCCCATGCAAAAGAACTAAGAGGTTCCAGTGACAACTTTCAGTGCTTAAACTAATAAATGTACAGAAGTTGCATGCATATAAAATAAAGGGGTCCAAAAATGAGGAAAGAGTCTGATGTCGGTTTTGAAAAAGAGGTACACTTTAGAGTACTTTTAAAAAGTACTTATTATGGAAATCATATACTTTACAAAATATACTGAATGTAATGCTTTGTCACTTAACTGCACGCTAACTGCAATTAAATTAAAATGTATTATAGTTTTAATTTATATTAAATGCAGTTAGCTGAATTTAAGAGTGATTTTTGGACCCACTTAAGTAGGACTTAAGTACATCAAAATATGTGATTTCATAATTACTTCTTTTTGTCTTTGAAATATGGTTAAAGTACTGCTGAATGTACTGACAAGCATTTATGATAAAATGCCATGTGTTTAAATATATTTCTAACTAGACATTTGTAATTATGAAGTTGCACTTTAGTACATTTAAAATATTTTAAGACCACTTAAGTGACTTAAAGACAATTTCTTAACACACACAAGTACACTTTTAAAAAGTGACCTTTGTAATAATGTCACATTGTTTTAATAATCTTTTTTTGTGCTTTTTTATTTTAAATGTAATACTGAATGATACACTACAGCTGCAATAATCAAGTGCTTTACATGTGCTTTAGTATGTCATTTAAAAACAAAATAAGTGTACTTCTTTAAAGCACAACAAAAGATTATTAAAACAATTATTTAAAATGTACTTTAAAATAGAACTTTTAATATGACATTATTACAAATGTCACTTTTTAAAAGTGTACTTGTGTGTGTTAATAAAATGTCTAAGTCACTTAAGTGGTCTTTTATTCATATGAAATTATCTTCAAGCACAGTTTATAAAAACATACGGTAACACTATTTTAAGGTGTTCTTGTTACACGTTACATGTACTTACTATTATAACATCAATAAATTATGCATAATTACATGCAAGTAACACTAATCCTAACTCTATAGTAAGTACATGTAGTTAATTAATAACAGTACTTGAATGCATAATTACACTGTAACAAAAACACCTTAAAAAAGTGTAACCAAATATACTTTTAATATTTAAAGTACACTGCAAGTGCACATTCAATACAATAAAGTGCACTTCTTTTTCTCAAGGGGTACTATGAAAATACTGTAACTCTGTAAGACTTCCTACCCAGTCCAAAATCAGTACTGAGTATTTATTGTGCTAAGCTTGTGCTGAATATCATATCCTTCTGAAAAACAGCATTATTTGCAAATTATAGTATAATTTAAGTAAATCAACAGTCAGAATATTTACCCTTCCATGGGGTGCAGAGCGATGGCACGGGGTTTCTCCATCCTCTGCCATAAAAGCACTTTACGCTGTGTGCCGTCCAGATTGGCCACTTCAATACGAGACGTTCCTGAGTCAGTCCAGTAGAGCTTATTATGAATCCAGTCTATGGCCAGACCACCTAAGAATAATAATATGGGAAAAAAACTATTATTGCTGCTTTAAAACAAACTATTATTGCTACTACACGTTATGTATTATTTATTCCTTGTTTCCTTGCCAAAGCATGAAAATAACATTTTACATACTTTATCTATCATTCAGTGAAAAGTCACTCTGTAATAGATGTGTAAAGTCTGTTTTTGGTTTTGTTTCAGGTTCTTGTTTTCATGTCTTTTATTTTGAAGTTCTGTTATGGTTCCTGTTTGTGTCATGCTTCCCTTGCCCTCATGTCTTCATGCTATTGGTTCCCTTGTTCTATGTGTCATGTTCTGATTGGTTGTCTAAGTCATGTGTCTTGGTTCCCATTGGTTGTTTCATGTCATGTGACCCTCACTGTTTTCTATAAGTTGCCATGTTATTGCCATTGATCCTTGTCCTGTATTAATGTTGTAACCTGCTGTCGGTGAGTCTAGTCTGTTCATGCCATGCCACGCCTGTTTCATGTCAAGCCTGTTTCATGTTAAGTCAAGTCTGTTTCAAGTCAAGTCTGTTTGGATTATGTTTGGATTTTGGATTTCACGTTGTAAATAAACTGCACTTGGGTTCATCACTACGCTCGCCCTCAGTGGACTCCTCTTTACAATATGTTTTAGACACAGATTTACAATATAAAAACATTGTGTGTGTGTGCGCATGCATGCATATTATATTATATATATATATATAATTTTTTAATTAATTTACTTTTTACACAGTGCATTAGGGCTGAAACATGATTTTGACAAAAACATGATTTTTCATTATTTCATTTGACATTTTTGTTGTTGTTGTTTTACCTAATTTCATTTCTCTTAGTTTTTATAAAAGTCTTATTTTGTGTTGGGAAATTGCATGCCATTTTCTTTATCTAAGCTACAAAAGCATTAAAAATAAACCAAGAACTGTTCATGGATGACTTTATTGCTGTTTAATACATCTGTAAATCAAAACCTAAATTCAGTGATTAAAGGCATCGTTCACTCAAAAATGAAAATTCTGTCAGCATTTGCTCACGCTCAGGTTGTTCGAAACGTATGAATTTCTTTCTTCTGCTTAAAACAAATGAAGACAGCTGCTGGTAGACATTGACTTCCACAGTATGGAAAAAAATACTATGGAAGTCAATGGGAACTAGCAACTGTTTGACAAACACATTCTTCAAAATAACTTCATTTGTTTTCAGCAGAAGAAAGAAATTCATATAGGTTCTGAACAACCTGAGGGTGATAAATGACAGATTTTTCATTTTGGGGTGAATTATCCCTTTAACTAAGCAGCATAAACAACAAAACTGTTATTCAAACTTTGAACAAATGCTATTTTAAGCGAACAACATAATGATCCTGGTACACTTCCATTATCTATCAACGAAATTGTCACTAACTACTTTAGACGGTTTCATGTAGCTGCAGTTTAGTACGAGTCTGGACTCCTGTTATAATCAATGCAGCTGTCTACACTCTCTTATTTACACCGTGTCTATGCCTTGTTGACTATAAGTGTCTTTCCAGTTTTGTAGCATCTTGCTTTCTTTATTCAGCTAATTGGGAAAACACGACTGCATACCTGGACTCTCAAGTCCCGTGGACACGACCTCCTCCACATTACTACCGTTCAGACTGGCTCTCATGATACGGTCCAGCGTCACATCTGACCAGAACACCAGCTCTTCGCTATGATGAAAGTCCAACGCAATGGCATTTTCCAGATTATTCAGTAATAATGTGTATTCTGAGCGGTGCGGCAGAACCTGACGGATATCAATCCGATTCGCAAACAACAAAACTGGTTCTGGACCTGCAAATAGAAAACATTTTGTATTAAATTAGTCATCCTGGTTCCAAAAATCACCAACGAACCAGCTTTCACAGTAGATATTGAGCCTCACCCAAAGCTTTGCAGCTGCGTTTGTCAGGTCGAAGCTCGTAACCTTGCACACACCAGCAGTGAAATCCTCCTTCTATGTTGGTACAGCCTTGACTACAATAACCTTCATCTGCACACTCATCAACATCTGCGTTCAGACCACAAACACAGGAAAGTTTGAGAGAGATTAAATACATCACATAAAAACATTTATTAGTCAGTTTAAACTTTTAGAACAATTTAGAACTTGCAACAATATCTAATAACACTCTGGTGAACAATGTAGAAAAGCCAGAGACATCCCTGGATTTCTACACTTAAGTGATCCAAATGGATAAGTTTTAATAAAAGCAACCACTTAAGTGATGCTGTACAGCAATATTCCTAAAATTAAACTCTCACTTCTTACACTCATGTTTTTTTTTTTGCTTGTGCATAAATATACAGTACTGTGCAAAAGTTTTACAAGTTAGATTCTTCAAAAAGTTAAGTCAGTTATTTATACCCTTGTGGAAAAAGAAGTGAACTTAATTGTATTGAGCACTCTTGTAGTGTATTTCAAAACTTAAGTGTATTTTTTTAAAAAAACTGCAGATAGTAATATATTTACAAAATAAAAGGCATAACATGACTGTTTCTTTACACACTTAAGTACACTTTTAAAAAGTGCGCTTTGTAATAATGTCACATTAAACATTTACTTTAAAGTACGTTAAATCATTGTTTTAAAAATGTTTTGTTTTGCACTTATTTTGATGTGTTGACTAACATACTAACACACATGTAAAGTACTTGATTATAATTTAAACTGCAGTGTTTTGTTTGATATTAAATTTAAGGTTAATATATTTTAAAATGTACTAAAACTGCAATTTCATCATTGCAAATGTGAAATTACAAATATATTTAGATACATGACATTGAAATTTCAATAGAAATTACATTAAAGTATATTTTAGTTTATCATAAATGCTTGTTAGTACATTTAGCAGTAGCTACTTTAACCATATTTTAAAAGACAATAGAAGTAATTGTAAGGATGTACTTAAGTCCTACTTAAGTGGGCCAAAAAAGCATTTGAACTATGATATATTTTCAGATTTTAGCTGACAATAACATGCAACTAAGTGTTTGATCATAAAATAATAAATAAAGATAACACGTTATTTTAGATAATGTACCATAAGAAAATGAATAATAGCACAGACAATCCTGTTCAAAAGTTTACGTCCCCTTGGTTCTTTTCTGTTGTCTTCTCATTTATCAAGTGTCCTTTGTTTTTCCCTTCTCTGTGGCCTCACCTCTGCATGTCTTCCCGTCCTGTGTTAACGTGTAGCCGGTGTGACAAGTGCACTGCACCAGACCTCGAGACATCTGGCATTTCTGTGAGCAGCCTCCATTGTTAACATTACAGTTTTCCTCACTTGACTTGGAGCCTATAAACACACACAGGCACACACAGGCAATGTTAACAAAAGAAAGAGGAGGGAATCAGATCATCACAGAGGAACTACCACTACTAATCTTTTGTGATATTTCACAGGTACTGCATGTAATAGTGCATTTTGTAGACTCACGACAGTCCTGGTGCGGATGCTCATCAGTCCCGTCTTCACAATCCTTGACGTCATTACAAACCTTGCGCTGGCCAATACAGCGGCCATTTCCACACAGGAACTGATCCGACGCACATGGAGGAGTTTCTAAGAAGGGGAACGTAAAAAAGAAACAAAAAGGCAAATAAAATGTAAATAACTGTTTTAAGTAGAAAATATGAATTTGTTTTCTACACATTATCAAAACGTTCATGCAGACATTTCAGAAACCATATATGCACAGCATGTGAAGGTTTAACCCTTAAAACATCAATTTTAACCTATTTTAACAAAATGTGCAATCTTTATAACTTTTGTTGTCCCAAAGCACAGCATGTAGGTGCATTCATTACTAGATCTTATAAATCATTTAACTAATTCAAAAAACTCATCTTTTGCGAAGATTTTTGGAGAAATGTAGCATTGCATCACTTGCTCACCAGTGGATCCTCCGTAGTGAGTGAATGGGTGCCATCAGAATGAGAGTCCAAACAGCTGATAAAAACATCACAATAATCCACCAGTAATCCACACCACTCCAGTCCAGCAGTTAATATCTTGTGAAGCAAGAAGAAAATCTCTTTTCAAAATCCACCCACATATTTGTTTTTTTGGACTGTTTTTGCTTGTAAACGGTGCTTGATCTGTGAATGTTCCTTTCCTTATTCGGACCAGACGACTTTTTCACTGGAGGAACCATTATTATGGATTATGGACTCATATTTTAGCTGGAAAATGACAGCTTGAACCTTAAAACATCTTAATGATGGATTTGTTTCTTAATTGATGAACTGGAGTGGTGTGGATTACTTGTGGATTATTGTGATGTTTGTATCAGCTGTTTGGCCTCTCATTCTGACGGCACCCATTCACTCTCTGCAGAGGATCCACTGGTGAGCAAGTGATGCAATGCTACATTTCTCCAAATCTGAGGAAGAAACAAACTCATCTACATCTTGGACAGCCCAAGGGTGAGTAAATTTTCAGCAAGTTTTAATTTTTGGGTTAACTATTCCTTTAAGAGCTAAAAAGTATAAACTGACTTTTATATTCCTTACCCGTCTTTTCACAGCCTTCTTCATCACTGTTATCAGAGCAGTCATCCTCCCCATCACAGCGCCATGACAACCGCACACATCGACCAGACGTACAGCGAAACTGATCAGCCATGCACATCGACGTACCTGACGGTGAGAAAGAGGCGTGTGACAGATGTGAAATCCACTCGCACACACAAACACTACAATTAAACAGCTACTCACTGCAGTTCTTTTCATCGGATTGGTCGTCGCAGTCGTATTCTCCGTCACACCTCCAGCCTGCATTTATACACATGCCACTGCTGCACATGAACTCTGCAGAACGGCAGGGCTGGTGCGAGGCTGCGTTCACACACAAACACACACCAAATCAGACATGCACACACACTCATGAAACCCATCTGTATTAGAAAATCTTCTTGAATAACCCTCGTGAAAAGCAGTATACTTTAGCATACTTTTAAAAAGAGCACTTTTATGGAAATAGACTGTATTTTATAAGAATACACTTAAGTGTGAATTGAATGAAATGTTTTCAGACACCAAATTCCATTTTAATTTCAATGAAATGCAAATGTATTATAGTTTAAATCTATAATAAATACAATTAGATGAACTTTAGATTGCTTTTTGACCCATTAAAGCAGGACTTAAGCATATTATTGTATATTATGTAATTGCACAAAGTACACATTTGTAATGAAGTTGCAGTTTAATACATTTAAAAAAATTCACATAGATTTACAGTAATGAGAACCGTTTTATGCTAAAATATTTTAAATGAAACAGCTTGAGTAAAATAAGTGCACTTGATTATATTAAATGTGCACTTGTAGTGTACTTAAAATATTAAATGTAGACTTAAAAAGGGCACTTTGTAATAATGTCAAAGTTAATGTTTTACTTTAAAGTACATTTTAAATTTGATTTAATAATCTTTTGTCATGCATTAAAGAAGTGCACTTATTTTGCTGTGTGACTAACACACTAAAGCACATGTAAAGTACTTGATTATCATTTTAACTGTAGTGCTTTATTTGATATTACATTTAAAGTTAATATATTTCATTTTAAAGCTTCAATGGAAATTACATTAGAGTATATTTTAGTTTATCATAAATGCTTGTCAGTACAGTCGTTAGTACACTATTTCAAAGACAAAAGAATTATGAAATTACATATAAAGATGTAATTAAAACTTACGCAAGTGGTTCAAAAAACGCAACTTAATTGGTAATAATTTTAAACCACAGTATTATACATTTTGTTTTAATTGCAAAGTATATTATATCCATAATAACCATGCTAAAGTGTGCTTTTTCACAATAGAAGGTGAGAATTAACCCATTGTTAACCCATGGTTGTATTTTTTTTGTCTTTTATCTCAGTATTCCCATCAGTGTTGTATAAGGGTTTTTATGCATAGTAGTAACCCTAGAATGTGAATAAACAGATTAAAATAGATGGACTAAGATATATAACTATTTTTATGACTGCAGAAATATGTTAATTCAGTATCCACATTTTCCCACAATTTATTTCAAAAGGTTACTAATGACACATCATTTGGATATTTTCATGTCTGGGAAAAACTTGGGATTAAACGGGTTAATTCTAATGAATGTGAGCAGCGAAAGAAGAGAGGCATTTTAAAAAAAGCATTTAAGAGAGAGTGAGACAGAGCGAATGTTCCTCACAACAGTCCGACTCATCAGACCAGTCCCCGCAGTCGTCATCTCCATCACAGTGGTAGATGTCCAGAATGCAGCGGCCATACGCACACTGAAACTCCTCAACACTGCATGTGGCTGTCATCACGTCAGATGCTGGAGAGAGAAATTATGTAACGTGATTTACACTCCCACACACATGCACCCTCAAAAACAGTCCAACAAATCCCTCTCAACAGCTATTTGCAATAAATAACACAAACAAAAACAAATATAATAGAAATAAATACAGTTCACAAGCAGCAATCACTGGGATCCAAGCATATGAAAAAGTGGAGAAAC
This sequence comes from Tor tambroides, assembly GCA_021397915.2. Lineage (NCBI taxonomy): Eukaryota > Metazoa > Chordata > Actinopteri > Cypriniformes > Cyprinidae > Tor > Tor tambroides. Next base: position 323,379 of record JAFVLL020011504.1, read on the forward strand.
TGACCACAGTTTAGCAGAATAGTGCCTGTGCATACAGATGTTGTTCAATGGTGGCGAATTTCTTGTGATCACCGTATATTAGGAGATTCTTTACTAAACCAAACTCTGTTTTCCACTGCAATGTAGCAGTCTATGGTTTTGTGAAATCTTTTTGCATTTGTGTCTGAACATATTTTGGCAGGCATCTGCCATCTACAAAATAAGCTGACAAATATATATTTTTATTTTTACTGTCAAGCAGCTCTTTACACTATACATGCACAGCTTTGGATGGCCAAGAATGAGCAGAAATGATTCAGAAAAATCTAAAATAATTGAATAAATATAACTAAAATATACATTTTCTCTTTAGCTTCACCAATATGACAATTTGCATGACTTTGATTCCATGTGTAGCAGTCAATGTTCAGCCCAAATTTCATGTTCCCACCATGTATGTTTTGTTCTGTTGATTCTGTTTACAGGCAAGCAATGGATGGATGCATGGATGGATGGATGGATGGATGGATGGATGATGGATGCACAGACGGATAGATGGAGACATGGATGCATGATTAATGGATGCAAGGATGGATGGAAGGATATATGATGGATGCATAATGGATGGATGAATGGACAGATGCATGCTCGATGGATGGGTGCTTGGATCGATGATGGATGGATGGATGGATGGATGGATGGAGGGATGGATGGATGGATGGATGGATGGATGGATCAATGGAGGGATGGATGTTAAATGGATAGATGCTTGGATGGATGGATGGATGGATGGATGGATGGATGGATGATGGCTGCATAGACGGATAGATTGGAACATGGATGCATGATTAATGGATGCAAGGATGGATGAATACATGATGGATGGATGGATGATGCATCACGGATGGATGGATGGATGCATGATGGATGGATGGATGTTAAATGGATGGATGCTTGGATAGATGGATGGATAATGGCTGCATAGACGGATAGATTGGAACATGGATGCATGATTTGTGGATGCAAGGATGGATGAATGCATGATGGATGGATGGATGATGCATCACGGATGGATGGATGGATGCATGACGGATGGATGGATGCATCAATGGAGGGATGGATGTTAAATGGATGGATGCTTGGATGGATGGATGGATAATGGCCGCATAGACGGATAGATTGGAACATGGATGCATGATTAGTGGATGCAAGGATGGATGAAGGCATGATGGATGGATGGATGGATGGATGGATGGATGGATGGATGGATGGATGGATGGATGGATGGATGGATGGATGGATGGATGGATGGATGGATGGATGGATGGATGGATGGATGGATGGATGGATGGATGGATGGATGGATGGATGGATAAGATGGATAGATTGGAACATGGATGCATGATTAATGGATGCAAGGATGGATGAATGCATGACAGATGGATGGATGGATGCATGATGCACTGATGGATGGATGCATGATACATAATGCATGATGAATGCATGACGGATGGATGATGGATGCATGATAGAAGCAGGGATGTTCATCAAACAAATAGGTGCACTCAAACTCAAAATCAACTTACGGCAGTTCTCTTCATCAGTTCCATCTTTGCAGTCGGTGTCTCCATCACAGTACCAGTGTTCTGCGATGCAGCTTCCATCAGAGCAGCGGAACTCTTTATCAGAGCACTTCCTCTTATCTGGACACACATACAAGCACAAAAAGGCAATGAGATTCTTGCAGTGTGAAAAAATCTATTTGTTTTATTTACTGGGGTTGGAATGAAGGTTGTTTGGCAGAAACTTTTGGTCAAACTTGGCAGAAATTAAAAATGAACAAATAAATCCCAATTCCACCCCATTTGAAAAAAAAATAAATAAATGGCAGGTGCAGACCTTGAAGAACTGATTAGATAACCTTGCTTTGTAAACTTCTGAATATTTTAATAAACTGACGGCTAGAAAGCATAAGGTCTGCACAGCTGTCATTGCTGCAAGTGCAGGAATCTTTAATAAACGGTTTGAAAATACTGCATTTAATTAAAATCAAAATAGGTATTTGTAACATAATAAATTTAACTTTTAATAAATATTATGTAATCTTGGTAAGCGCCAGTTTCTTTCATAAACACAAATATCCCATAATGATTTAAAACTTTTTGAACTGTAGTGTACATATCTGTTCTTGACTAGGGCATCAAATGACACCCTCTGCATTCATGATTGTATTTCACTTATGTGCAAAACAATTATTTAGTTAGAACTGCAAGATACAACTGTAAGCATGCATGTAATGTTTTCAGATGCTTAATTGGATGTTCACTGCAATTGAACGAAAATGTATTATAGATTAAATGCATATTAATTGTAATTAACTGAATTTTAAAGTGTTTCTTGACCCATTTAAGTAGGACTTAAGTACATCTTCATATGTAATTTCATAATTACTTCTGTTGTCTTTGAAATATGTGACCCCTGGACCACAAAACCAGTCATAAGGGTCTTTTTTTTTTAAAAAAATTGAGATTTATACATTATCTGAAAGCGGAATAAAGAAGCTTTCCATTGATGTATTGTTTGTGAGGACAGGACAATATTTGGCTGAGATACAACTATTTGAAAATCTGGAATCTGAGGGTGCAAAAAAATCAAAATACTGAGAAAATCACCTTTAAAGTTGTCCAAATGAAGTTCTTAGCAATGCATATTACTAATCAAAAATTAAGTTTTGATACATTTACAGTAGGAAATATACAAAATATCTTCATGGAACATGATCTTTATTTAATATCCTAATGATTTTTGGCATAAAAGAAAAATCAATAATTTTGACCTATACAGTGTATTTTTGGCTATTGCTACAAATACACTTGCGCTACTTATGACTGGTTTTGTGCTCCAGGGTCACATATGGTAAAAGTACTGCTGAATGTACTGACAAACATTTATGGTAAAATAAAATGTAAAATATAATGATGATGTTGCAACTTAATACATTTAAAATATCTTAACTGTAAATATAATATTGAATAATCAAATACTTTATAATGAAGTACTTTACATGTGCATTATTTTAGTCAACACATCAAAATAAGTGCACTTTAAAGCATGACTAAAGATTATTAAAACTTTTAATTAAAAGTTTTAATTTGACTGACTTTTAAAAGTGATTTTTTTTTAACCTATACTTTTTATATTTAGAATTTCACTACAATTGCACATTTAATAAAATTAAGCAACTTTTTTTTCACAAAGGGATTCAGGATATTATTTGTTATTGGTTACATCCAAGGGTGTGTGTCAAACATTTTGCAATGGTTTGTGTGTCTGTTCTGTTCTTTCTGTTTTGCTCTATACTGCTGCTCCCTGCTCTGGCAGGTACGTAACTAAGACCAGATAATCCTAATTACAATCAAGGACGACCTGTTTGGTGTGATTGGTCAGAGCGCGACACCTCTAACATGTAAGACGTGCCGAGACCAGGTTTCCACACCTTTAGAACATAAAATAATCATCCTGTAGGAATGAAAGAAATATATATATATATATATATATGTGTGTGTGTGTGTGTGTGTGTGTGTGTGTGTGTGTGTGTGTGTGTATATGTATAAAAATGATCTCACCGCACTGCTCGTCACTGTTATCTCCACAGTCATTGTCTCCATCACAGTACCACAGGCTCCGGATACAGTATCCATTTTGACAATGAAACTCATCCTCCTCACATTCTCGTGGAGCTGAAAAAAAATCATGCATGTCGTTATAAATGTCATTAATTGGTTAACATAGATTGAACATACGAGCTGTTTTCATCCAAGATGCAGCTGACTATCTTCAACATCACAATAATCCACAAGTAATCCACACCACTCCAGTCCACCAATTAACGTCTTGTTAAAGTTGAGAAAAGCTTAGTGAAGAGAAAAACTATGCGTTCACAAGAAATTAATCCATCATTAAGACACTTATAACTTCAAACCGTTGTTTTTGACTAAAATATGAGTCTATAAATCCATAAATATTGTATTCTACAGTGAAAAAGTCATCTCATCTGAATCTGGAGAGAAATATGCATAAATCAAGCACCGTTTGCAAGCCAAAATGGTTTCAAACAACTCTAATCAAATATGTGGGTGGATTTTGATGTGAGAGACTATGGACTTTTTCCACTGGAGGAAGCGTTATTATTGATTATGGACTTTGGCCAGAAGTGATAGTTTAAGGATAAAATATCCTAAAGATAGATTTGTTTCTTACAAACACGCAACTTTTGTCTTCTCAAGATGTTAATTGATGGACTGGAGTGGTGTGGATAATTGTGATGTTTTTATCAGCTGTTTGGACTCTCATTCTGACGGCACCCATTCACTGCAGAGCATCCAGTGCTGAGAAAGTGATGCAATGCTACATTTCTCCAAATCTGATGAAGAAACGAACTCATCTACATCTTGGATGACCTGAGGGTGAGGACATTCAGCAATTTTTCATTTTTCGGGTGGACTATTCCTTAAAGGTTTGAGAGTCCGAGAATATACAGTATTATCTATACATTAACCTTGTGCTCCTCACCAGCAGTGCTACAGAAACACACTGCAGCGACACAATCCAGTGCACTGGTGGCGCTCAAAGCATTTTATTGACACCGGTATGGGACTCCAGAACAGCAGCATTAAATGTGATGCTGCTTGTATTTACACCACCCGCCGCACCAGACAGACACACACACACCGGTGTATTTCTGCACCGCTGCTCTTTTACCCACCATATGCACAAAACATTTCTCAAACTGCAAAGCACACTGGAAAAACAAACACTGAATGAAATCCCTCAAGCTTTTTCTGATACCTCTGTTTTGATGGATCCTTTGTAGTAAAATGCATATGGTTAAATAAAAACAGGATATAAAAATATCTCACTTGCACAAAAATGCTAAAAAAAATGAATCAAAATACACAGGAAACGCAGCAGTCGTTGGGCTTTTTTTATTGCATGCCACTAATTCACAGAGGAAGCGTAAATTATCACAATACACTATTGATATATTAACTGATAATATAAACCAAAAGAACAGACAAAAGCTGAAAAAGAGAGATGTTGAATGCAAGAGATGAGGCAGTGTGGTGGAAAGGAATGAAAAATTCATGGAAAGCTTATGGCAGACAGACCCCCCGTCAAGAGACGAGCCTCAAGAGTACAGCGCTGAGAAATATGGGTCAGATGCAAAGACTATTGTTGCTTCTGTTTTCTGCCTCACAGACAGACATGCTTTTCCTCTACAGCATTAAAATGAAACAATGGTAAGCACTGCAATGAAAGAAATTCTTGGCTTCCATATCCATATACAACTTACACAAGACATTAATAGTAAGGTTCATATGGTGTCCTTTAGTAAGCGGTGTTAAATGGGTTTGAAGTGAAGGAGTAAAAAAAACTGCAGGTAAAATATTGAACCCTTGTGCTGTTTTCTGGTCATTCTGACACAGAAAGTATTTTATTTTTTCTGAAAATGCTAGTCATTGCATTGGACTAAGACTTATTGACTTTGCTCACACAGGATATAACCACTTCCCAAAAAAGGGACTTTTTCCCACCTCGTTAGACTTGCTGTGTTCTCTATCAAAAATGACTGGCTTCCAAAAAAAGCTCACGTTATGCTATATTATTATTATTAAATCTTGGATTTCATCTTTTTATCAACTTGTTTTCTTTTTGGACCTGACTGATTATAAACCTCAGTGATCTGAGCTTACGCACCTCAGTTTTTGAATGAACATCAACAAAATTTCCACAAATAATGCTTTTATTCACTCAAAAAAAAAAAAGTGCATAAGCTCAAATCTATGAGTCCTACAAACAATCAGCTCCACACTGTAAGAAAAAAAAAAAAGTTGAGCCAACTTAAAATTAAGGCAACCAGCTTCAGCAGATTTTTGAGTTCTCAACTTATTTTTGTAGGAGATTCTCAATTTTTTGTTGTATAAACTTAAAACAACAAGTTGAGAAAACTCAAAAATCTGCCGAAGCTGGTTGTCTTAAAATTTTAAATTGGCTCAACTTTTCTTTCTTTTTTTTACAGTACAAAAAGAAATACAAAACCTGTGCTAATTGGAAGAAAACAAGTTGACAAAAAGATTCATCCAATATTTGGTGATAATACAGCATAATGAGAGATTTACAAGCAATTTTTTTGTAGGCCGGTCATTTTTGATCAGGAACACCAAATTAGACCTGAAATAAGGATTTTCAGCTCAGCACAAGAGTTAATAAAATAGAAAATGTACAACTCAGTCCAAACAGCAACCGCTGACTGGCACATATTCAAACATATTTATATATTAATAACAGATGCAAAATAAGGTTTTATGGCCAGTAACAAATAATTATGGTCAGTAAACTTTCCCAGTTTACCCATCATTGGCAGGCGTGACCCTGGCAAACACATTTAGATGTGTGACTCAAGCATCTCTGTAGCTTATTTTACTCATTTAGCTGGCTGGAGTTGCTTTATTTATTTGAAGTCTATTGGATATTTAACTATGTGTTTTCATAACACTAATCCTCTAATTTGTGTGAACAACGCAAGAAATTTAGGAGTCATTTTTGATCAAATCTGTGGTCTTTTTCCATCTATAACCATTGCCAAAGCCAATTTTGTCATTCAGGGATCTGAAAACTGTTCCCTAAGCTTTTATTTCATTCAGACTTGATTACTGTAATGCACTTTTAGAAAAGACAGAAAAGAGACATGTTTCTCTTGTGTGGACCTCTCTTTCCTTTAAAATCAACAAAAACCACGCTGTTGTTCATTTACAATCCAGTCTAACACTTGATCAGAACAATTACTGCTATAGTTCACCCAAAAATGACAATTCTGCCATCATTTACTCATCCTCAAGTTTTTCCAAACCTGTGTGAGTTTCTTTCTTCTGTTGAGCACAAAAGAAGATATTTTGAAGAATGCTGGTAACCAAACAGTAGCCATTCACTTCCATAGCATGGAAAAAAACAATGGAAGTCAATGGCTACCAGCAACTGTTTGGTCAAAATATCTTTGTGTTTGAATGGAAAAATGTCCATTTTTTCCCCTTTAAGAGTACATTAATACACAGCTCTTACTACCGACTGCACAACCACCTGGATTTGAGATGCATGCTTGCATCTCCTGCTTGCTCTTGTCAGAGTTGCAATCAATAGTGACCATCTTTGAGCTTCAAAACATCGCAAAAGGTGTCATAAAATAAATATATCATAATTATTTTATGATAGAGCTGCTGCTGTCATGCACTCATGAATGCACACAGGAGAGCGACTCCCGAGGTCAAGATTTTCACTAAATAATATATGACACTTTGGTTGGTTTTTCACCAAACCTTATCGTATGCTTTCACAACACTAGAATATACAGCACGAGTCTTAATAATCATTTTGATAGGCTACCATTTGACGCTTGAAAAGATCACTATCTGCTGCCCTTCTATGGACAAGAAGCAGCATTTTTCAAATGTACTCCTTTTGTGACTAAATAATAACTGAATTTCCTTTTTTCTGGTGTTTTTTTTTGTCTTTAAACTATAACACAAATATTAAATGTACTCACGACAGTCTTGTTCATCGGAGTCGTCCTCACAGTCGTTGTCTCCATCGCATAACCACGAGCGCCGGATGCATTTCCCATTATCACAGTGAAAGTCCAATGGTGAGCATGTGGGCAATACTGAAGAAGTGGAGGAAAGCAGAACCAATTAACCAGTTAAATATTAGACAAATAACTTCAACTTTGACATTTTGAATTATAAATAAATCTGGTTAATAATAATAATTATTATTGTATTATTATAAAAATAGTAGTGTCATATTTTTTTATTAACATAATACACAAAATAATATAATAAACATTTAATAGTGTATTCATTGTACTGCACATTTTGGCTAAAATAGTTTATATAACTGCTATGCATTCAGAAAACGGTATACATGCTATACGAGTGTTGTTATTGTTTACTAAAACTAAAACTATTAATAATTGCAAAAAAAATAAAATATAAATATTATACAAAAAATTTAAACAAAAGAGAAACTGAACAAAAATAAAAATTAACAAAAAAAAAAATCAGTTAACTGAAACAGAATAAGTTGAAGTTCAAGTACTACAATTACAAAAACTGAAATAAAAATAAAAAGCTAAATAGAAATATTTTCTTAAAGCACCCAAAATTACTAAAACATAAAATTAAAACTGAAAATATAAAAAGAAATTCAATCAAAATATTAATAAACACTACAATAGTTTATAAATAATACTATACTTACACCATTTTACTGCTTCTACTACTACTACAAATAATAATAATACTAATAGCACAGTCCAAGTCTCTCTTTCTCTTCCTCTAAATGCAGCAAATTACCGTATCTGTACCTGCTTTGGCTATTCAGTGTGTGTTTTTATGCCACATGAACAAACACGTTTTGTTTCCCTCATCAATTTCTTCTTGTCCATCAAACTTGATCTAATTTCTGGCAGACCTCCAACATCTCATACAATGTAGAGCGAATGAAAATAAATGTCAAATATATTTTTATTCTTAAATAAACTGATTGGTGAGAAATATTAGGCAATAATATTAGGCAGCTAGAATATGCTTAAGAATATACTTAAATGCAAATGAACGTAATGTTTCATCTTGATTGCATGCTAACCGTAATTAAATGAAAATGTGTTAGTTTAAGCATATATTAAATGCAATTAACTGAACTTTAGTGCTTTATATGACCCTACTATGTTGGACTTTTTTATGTGCAATTTGATAATTACTTCTATTGCATTTAAATAAAAACAGCCAGCAAGGTATTTTTTAATGAAATGTAAGAGAATGTAATCTACGTGAACCGATTTAAGTACATACAGTGTGTATTTAATGGTGTCTGTCTGTGAGTGTATGCATATACGTGTATAAAATAACCAGTATACTATATGCTTATATTGAAGTCTTATATTGTGCATGTCTGTGTGTGTCTTCAGTGTTGCTCCTCATTAGGAATCTATGGTAGCTCAGAGGAAGAATCCCCTCCTGAGTCTTTCTGTGTTTTCAGGCTACGGCAGAGTTTGCCTGACCGCAGCATTGAGATCAGGACATTGTTAGGGTGGCGACAGTCCTTAATGATCTTCCTGGTGCTTGTTCTGCACCTCCTGGAGAAAAGTGTCTTCTGTATGGCCCTGTAGAGGTGGATACGCTCAGCTGAGCCCAGCACCCTCCGCAGGATCATACAGTCCCGTCAGGTGCCGATTGTGAGGCAAAAAAAGATGCTTTCTATTGTGCCGCTGTAGTCAGAGGCATCCTGAATCTCCTGATACGCAGCCAGGAAATTCCTGAGCGAGCCCCTTTTTTCCACAGTGTGAATGCAGGTGAACAATACATTGCGAAATTACGAGTGCTTACTTGTACTGAATGTGCACTTGTAGTTTACTTCAAATGATAAAAGTATTATTTGCAGTATTTGCAGATTACATATTATTATTGAACTAAAATGCAGCTTGAGTGTGTTAAACAAGAAAGTGTCTCTCCTTAAGTCACTTAAGTACACTTTTAAAAAGTGCACTTTGTAATAGTCAATTTAAGTTTTACTTTACAATACATTTTCAATGTATTTTAAAAGTACTGAATTGCAACTTCATTACAAATGTGCAATTTCATTTTTTTTTTTTTAAATAAATGACATACAAGTTAATAGAAATGTCATTATTAAGTATATTGTAGTTTACTATAAATGCTTGTCAGTACATATAACCATATTTCAAATACAATAGAAGCAAGTATGAAATGTACTGAAGTCTTAAGTGGGTCAAAAAAATTCAGCTAACTGTATTAAGTAATAAATTTAAACTATAATACATTTTCATTTAATTGAAATTAACATGCAAATAAGCATCCAAAACGTATTTTTTACTTTGTTTGATTTTATTGTACTTTTTACAGTACACTAAAGTGTCTAAGTATGCTAAAATGTCTTTTTCACAAGAATTGTATAAACATGCTAGACAAAGCTGCACTGCAATTGCATTATGTAGGTCAGTTAGTTCGACTTCACCAAAAAAAAAAAATTACAATTTCAGTCAGGCTAAAGCATTTACATGACATTTTATAAAGACAAATGATGGTTTTAGTCTGACTGAAATCGACTTTTAAAGTGCATGTAAATGCACTTTGTGATGTGCAATCAATTTCAATTGATTGTAGATAAATTCTCACTTCATCCAGCGCTCTTTTTGTTCTCTAAAAAAAAAAAATCATGTTACTATTTTATTGAGTGTGAAACCACTACAGGCTCTATAGCGCTTGAGAGAGATTTCCGAATGTTTCAATTGCAAAGCATTTTGTGAACCCCTTTGACAAATGGAAAATGCAATTGAAGTGTGCTCAATAGTACAAAAACTGCACAAAGGATACTCCAGCATACATATAAATGTACACTACCATTAAAATAACTTTTGTAGAGAAGGGTTTCAGCAGAGGACTGAATAACAATTTTACCTCAGAGCAAACGGTCTTAGAACGAATAAACATGTGACCCTGGACCACAAAACCAGTCATAAGTAGTACAGGTATATTTGTAGCAATAGCCAACAATACACTGTATGAGTCAAAATTATCCATTTTTCTTTCATGCCAAAAATCATTAGGATATTAAGTAAAGATCATGTTCCATGAAGATATTTAGTAAATTTCCTAAGATAAATATATCAAAACTGAATTTTTGATTAGTAATATGCATTTCTAAGAACTTCATTTGGACAACTATAAAGGCGATTTTCTCAATATTTTGATTTTTTTTGCACCCTCAGATTCCAGATTTTCAAATAGTTGTATCTCGGCCAAATATTGTCCGATCCTAACAAACCATACATCAATGGAAAGCTTATTTATTCAGCTTTCAGATGATGTAGACATCCCAATTTTGAAAAATTGACACTTAAGACTGGTTTTGTGGTCCAGGGTCACATATGATGGAATTGCATTCTCATGAAGGAGTGCATTAAGAGACTCACTGCAGCCGTCTTCATCGCTGTGATCTCCGCAGTCATTGTCACCATCGCACTGCCACTGCGCCGGGATGCAAGTGCACTCGCCAAACGCACTGACCGCACACGTGAAGTGATTTCTTCCACATGAGCATTCGGCAGCACCTAAAACACCTACAAAACACGCATAAACATAAGTCAGCTATTACAAGTTTTCTGAAATGCTGTGTTTCAATATGCAAATGAAATGTTTTGTCGGTCCCACTTTATATTAGGTGGTTACTTGCATCAAAACATAAGTATAATGTACTTATTGTGGTCATATTGTATTGCAACACACTTTTGCTGCTATTGAGGTGGGATATGGGTAAGGTTAGGGACAGGTTTGGTGGTATGGGTAGGTTTAAGGGTGGGTTAATTTAAGGTGTAAGGGATGGGTCAACAGTTTAATTATAAATGTAATTGCAAAAATTTATTACAGATGTAATTACATGCAGTTTTTTTTAATATAAGTACAATGTAAAAACACGCATGTACACAATAAGTGCATTGTATCAAGTGATGAATTTAAATGTAAGTACATAGTAGTTAAGGCCACCTAATATAAAGTGAGACCGTTTTGTCTAACTAATATGCACTAATTTGCATACATTTCCAAAACAAAAATCTGCATGGAATGAAAAATTTCATTTCATTGCAACTGACATGCAATAAAGTGTTCAAAACATTATACTTTCTCTTTGCTAAATTAAATTCAACTTTTTAAAAGTTAAGAACTGCAAGCTTTTTTTTTTTTGCATTGTAAGTTTTCTAAAATGTTCATTAAATATGCAAATTATACATTTTGTTGAACAAACATGCACTAATCTGCAAAAATTTCCAGAATAGAAATCTGAACATTGCATAACGCCAGGTTCAAAATTGACGTTTCATTTTCCTTACATATAAGAGTTAAAGGTTTTACGTTTTTGAGAATAAAACATTGATATATGAACAAATCCCTCAGTAAAAACCTTCAGAATATATGGGAATAAATCTGAAATTTGGTGCATTTAAGTGCTACTGAAGTGAAGCAAAAACTGATTTGGAGACAATGGCACTTAAAAATATGTATTGTTGTTAAAATCTACAGACTTCCTGTCAGTCTGGGATCTGAAGTTCAAGAAAAAGTCACTAGCCACAAACAGCAGATAATTATACGCTTCTAATGACTGATCGCATGTTTCTATCAAGAGAAAATGCAAAGAATGTTTGTGAGAATCACCACTGGCTTACGTTCCCAAAAATCACACGAAGCAAATTATTAAACAAATAAAGATGACCCTTGACAAGATAAACACATTAAACTCAATACTAGCTCATCCAGCTTGTTCCAACCAAAATGACTTCTCACCACTAACTAGTGTTAGAAAATTTCAACCCCTGCAATTTCTTCTGAACTCAATAATTCAAGGAAGCGGAAAAGTCTATTAATAACTATTCCAGCCCACCTCCTTTCTCTCAAGTATGGGCTTCATCATGTGTGTTGCATGAGAACGACTTGATGTACTTGGCTTAACTTCAGATCATTTGCATCTATTTGTTCCTCTCATATCATGAGCAGCTCTGGACAGGATTGAAGAGAGTGACCGAATGAAAAGTGAGGAAGACTGGAGCTGGCGCTCAGCATCACATGGTTTTGTGCTCCTTTTTGGCAAGCTGGAATAATTACAGCCCTTCTCTTGTGGGATATCAAGTTATATATGCCATGTTTAGTCACTAAATGGAGCAAGATGCTCATCATGTATGCTTTAAAGACTTGCCATTTCTGTTTCAAAGTCAAAAACACTGTTAGCCTTAATATCACTGAAACAGAGCAAACAATGACAGAGATAAAAATGTAATAGACATTTATTATACATAGTCCCAAAACATATTCGGGCACTTTTTTGGCATATTTTAAAGATAGCAGAAACAGGCTTTAAAAATACATTTACTAGGTTTTATTAGTTACAAGACAATAAAGATAAAAGCACAACATAAGCTAACTAAAATTACTAGACTAAGTGAAGCAGACTAAACAGCAGCAAAAGTTTAAAGTAAAAAATCATAAAACAAATGATAAAACATTTAAATGTATTGATTTAGAAATGTAAATGTATTTAGCAGATACTTTTATCTTAACATTGCATTTAAGGTATACATTTATCAGCATTACGACCAGCACTGTTCGAAATTTAGACAACACACATACAGTATTCTACAAAAAATCAGTTTTTAAATGCAATGAAATTAACATTTAAAGTATGCCTTAACTGCCCAAATATATTTTGAGGATATTGTTTTTCAGATACATTGTAATTCATTTTGAATAATTATATTAATTCATTGATTACACTATTGCTTTACTTCAATAGGTTTTTTTTTTTTTTTTTTTGTCATAAATTAACAATTCTTTGCTTAAGGCAAGCAATATATGCCAAAATTGTCCACATCCACCAATCTAGAGTTATCGTATTGCAGTAATAATTATGGTTTAAACTATATTCTACATTCTAAAAAACAAATGGTTAAACAAAAAATTAAAAAACAACAGTTTCAACTTTTCAGCTGACAACTTTAATGAAATTGTTAAAATGAAATAACTGAGTTAAAGAAACTTAATTTGTAGCAAAAACACAAATGTTTAAGTTTCATTTAAATCACAATATTTCTGTAAAACACAGGATTATTTTTACACCTGTTGGTACATAATTGCGCTCATATTTGCTTTTGTAATAAATTTGTCATTGACTGCCAGTAGTCATGTGTATATGATTTGCCTTAAGCATAATCATTTTTTTCCCCTAAAAATGAACATTATTTTGAAAAAATTCACATAGCCATTTAAGATATAATCAGCATCGGTAAAATTGACAAAAAGTATTGGTATCGTATCGGATTAAAAAGATTTGGCATTATTCATCCCTATTAATTACTCAAAACAATTTAGTTGTTCAAACACATTTGCAAAACGAATAGGGATCCACCGATACTAAATTTCTCCACTGACAATGACTACCGATTATTTAGAATATCTGTCGATAACGATATTTTAATAATTTGATTTTCATAAGGGAAAAAAAAAAAATCTCTCTCAGCTAATGCTATAAACAATAGAAAGCCCTCTCATTTGTTCCATTACTATTTGAGGTTAAAATTAGAACAGAGCCCAAACTGTAATATTCAACTGCTATTTAATTTATATTAATCACACTAAAATAATAACTGAAATGTTTATGTTCAACTCAATTGCACAATCTTCATTTGAGGTTTACTGAAATATGCATATATAATTAACAGTAAACAAGCACCCTCTAGTGTTTATTTTTATAGCTAACTAACAAACTGTGAACACTGGTTAACTTTCCCGAGGTAAATGCAATGTTAACTGACACTTCATTCACAGGCTGTTTTATTGGCGTCTTTCCGTGGTTGAAAAGCTGATTGAGCAATTATATGAGACATGATACATTTCGGTAAGTTGTGTATCTCTCAAAATACCTTCTGATGCTCATTCGTGTTTATTTCACGCTATAACTTGCCTTGAATCTGCAATCGGAGATCATACTAAATGCTTGTGTATGCATGAAAGCAGAACGCTGCGAAGCAGATTAGGATACCAATTGGCAAGATATGACTAGCATTGATGGAGATTTTGGGTTTATCCACATTATGTTATGTTTAGCATGCAGTAGCACCGTCGTAAATTGGTGAAGGTGGCATATAAATGAGGATGCCAGGGTGGAAACAGAAAGGAATCAAGTTGTGCTAAAGGTGATATCCACATATTCATCTCCTAAAGTCATTTACTCATTTCCTTATTTTTGCTCAAAGCAGATAAATACGGCAAAGCTTTAGAGACCAATTAAGTCCGATCACTTACACAATAAAAGAGCAGCAGATTTGTCTGTACTTGAATTATCCCAAACATCATCTTTTCATTTTCCAGCTTTCCATCTCCATTCCACCCTTCCATTAGCTGAAAACCCCTCACATCTGGAATCTCTCCTCTTCCCCCCTGTGGCTACGCTTGCTCTCCGTTACAGACATTGGCAACAAAAAATGCCAATGCCTCAGTGTGTGTGCATGTGCAACTGCCGTTCTCTCTAATTTCTATCCCGTGAAATTACCCCTCAACCACAAAGATATATCAACGTCTTTCCAGAAAGCTGTCAGACTTTCGAGCTTAACCCCTCCGACGCAGAATGAAGACACAGCTGCGGCCGTATCGAAGGGAGCTGCTCTTTCAGCAGAGAAAGAAAGGATTTACATCTAAAAAGTCCGTCAAGACTTATGAAAGGTTTGCTTACAAGAGCTCAGCAGTGCTGCAAGTTAGTTATCCGATCTATTCATCGCTTTATAAATGGAACAGAGTTTAATCACTGAATTTTTTTTTAATATATATATATATTTCGCTCATTTCAATAGAGCAACAATTTCAATGAAAGTTATGCAAAGTGACTGGATGCTAGGGCTGAACGATTTTGGAAAATAATCTAATTGTGATTTTTTTTACCAATATTGCGATTGCGATGTAATATGCAATGATTTTTTAAAGCTCTTTATGTTCTGTATTATTCAACAAAGACAAGCAATAAATCATTGTATAGTATGATGAACACAATATTAGATAGATTAAACAAATGTTCTTTTCTGTAGGCCAGGCCTATATGTTACCATGAAATTAAGTGATGCATGAATTAATATGAATGACATTTTGATTTAACTACTACAATCATAGTAGCATATTGACCGATTTGTTGAACTTCCAGCCTTGTGAGCATGTAGGCTAATAATTATTATGACAACACAAAGCACTGACAAATAAGCCTGGTGTAAACATTAATATGAAAGTCAGTAACAAATCACACAAACTAAAGTAGACTGCAGAAATATAAATACAAATCTGTTGCTTTACCACACTATTTAGCTAATTCAAAGTCACTGTAATAAACATATGTAAACGTGGATTGCACTGTCTGTTAACTTTGGACTTTAAATAAATAAGAAATATATTACTCTATTATATATTATCTTAAGGTCGAAGTCTTCAGTAATTAAATGATCCGTAACACTGTTACTCCATGTGTAGCGTGCCAGGGTTGCCAGGTTTTCACAAAAAAACCCACCCAATCGCTACTCAAAACTAGCCCAAAACTAGCACAATCGCATTTTGAGAGGGGTCCACCGGTAAAAACTGCATTCCGGGGGTAAAATACACGTTTTTTTGGAGTGGTTCCCCTGGTAAGATTCGCACTCCAGGGGCTGAAAAAAAAAAAAAAAAAAAAATCACGTTTTAGGAGGTAAACCGCGGACCTGTCAACACTGTAGCGTGCCAACTTGATGCTTCCTTTGAAGACTAATTAGATGTGTTCGACTTGAAGCAGTGCTGCTGGACCGATCGGTGTGTGTCGTCAAAGCACAGCGAGAGCTATAAGAGAGCGGACGTCTCCTTATGCTTTCTCTCACCGTACTTTGATGTCATACACCGATCGAGCTTCAAGTCGAACACACCTTGCGTGTCACGTGACCGAGTGTAATCGCAGCCTCTGCGGTTGAAAAATCGTGTTTCGTTCATATCGTGATATTATCGCAAATGCAATTAATCATTCAGCCCTACTGCATGCTGGTTTAAATATAACTGAATAAGTGGGGAAAATGGTTCAAGTTGTTAAAACAAGGATTATTGCTGTTAAATAAAACCATAAAAAGGCATTTTCTTTACTTGGGGGGGGGGGGGGGGTAACACACACACACACACACTTGTATTTATATTTGTATTTCACTTCATGTTTATTTTAGCTAGTCAAGGTAATATTTCTTTTTTGTTGTTTAGATTAAGTTGGAGTACTAAAAAACTAAAACTTAATTTTATAAAAACTATATAAATATATTTAAAAATAAAATTATAATAAATGACAAAAATGCAACAAAATTACTAAAACTAGAAAATTTAAAAAATAAAATGAATTCAAAACCTTCCAAATTGACAAAATGATTAACAATATTATAATAGAATATAACAGTACCAGTATCTTAAACTAAATTAGTGTAGTGAATCAAGATTGGTCTTCAAATAAGCCGTGACATGGCGAAGTATTGGTGAACTAAGCTATTATTTGATCATTAATTAACTAATTAAGTTGATGATATCTTGATTAATCTGGGAAAAAAGCGCCAACCGAATAGGCTTCAGGATCCCGAGACCTAACACTGGACATGTGTTTTGGAGAACGGACGGAAAAAGCCAAATGTTTTCCTTCAGAGAAATGTGCAAATTGAAGAATGAGAAACAAATATACACCAGTGACAAGATAATAAAGAAAACAAAAGCACAATTTATTTCATTTATTTAGACGTGAATAAATGAAACTTCCCCTTCTGACTGAACGGAGAAGGATATGCACAATGTTTTTTAAATGTTTGGGAAAAGATAACCTGAACTGTTTTGTAGAATGGCTTTGGGCTCACTACGTTTAAAATATCTGCTTTTCAACTGCCTCATAAGCCCTTTTTTAAAGACCCTAGAGAAAAATGGAAAGAGACATTTGTCTGCGATTTAAAACAAGGGTATCCTATTGCAGATGCCAAGTGCGGCTTTGAATGACGGAGGTACAGTAAAGGGGAAATTATTATGATGTATTTAGAGGGTTAAAAAAAAAGCACTGGAAAAGAAAAAGTGAGGGCTTGTCATTGAGTGTCGGTTCTTTTCCATCACAGTCAGCCATTTTTAATGAACTTGGCTGTTGTAGCCTGCATTTGAGGCAGGGCTGAGAGTCAGTGGGCTGAAGGAATGGGACGGGGAAGTTTAACGGTGGCATGAACATAAAAAAGAGAGAGAAAAGTAGTTCAACTGCAGCATTAGCAGCCTCGACTCAAACATCACAACCACAGTTTGAATCTGAACCATACAGATCTGAATGCAAGTTATTGTAAAAAAGAGGTTAAGCTGAATAAATGATTGGAGAAGTCCACCATACATTATTAGAGAGACGTCTGATGCATTATGAACATTACAAGGTCAATAAATAAATAAATACGTAATAAATATGCATGGATGAATAGTTCACAACAAGAAAAAATGCATTTAGAACAGATTTCACGCCAACCCTCAGGTCGTCCAAAACATATGAGTTTGTTTCTTCATCAGATTTGGAGAAATGTAGCATTGCATCACTTGCTCACCAATGGATGCTCTGCAGTGAATGGGTGCCGTCAGAATGAGAGTCCAAACGGCTGATAAAAACATCACAATAATCCACACCACTCCAGTCCATCAGTTAATGACTATTAAAGTGAAAAGCTGCATGTAAACAAATCCATCAAGATGTTTTTAACGTCCATTACTCATAATATTGCTTTCTCCAGTGAAAAAGTTGTATGGTCTGAATCAGGAGAGAAATCTGCACAGATCAAGCACTGTTTACAAGCAAAAACGGCTCTAAACAAATATGTGGGTGGATTTTGATGTGAGAAACAACAAGAAATGGACTTTTTCACTGGAGGAAGCGTTATTATGGATTGTGGACTCATATTTGAGTTAAAAATGTCATAATGATGGATTTTTTTCAGCTTTTGTCTTCTCGAGGTGTTAACTGATGGACTGGAGTGGTGTGGATTATTGTGATGTTTTTATCAGCTGCTTGGACTCTCATTCTGACGGCACCCATTCACTGCAGAGCATCCACTGATGCAATGCTACATTTTTCCAAATCTGATGAAGAAACAAACTCATCTACATCTTGGATAACCTGAGAGTGATAAATTCTCCAGCATGGCACTTTACCTGTTTTTGTACAAATGTCTGCATTTGATCCTAGCTGATAGAAATGATCAGATCTTTTTATTTTGCTCCATTTGCTTCTCTAACTTTAATTCCTACTGTATTTGTGCCAAATAAGGAATCCGCTGGTGTGTTCAGACACAACAGGCATTTGCTTACAAAAAGACTGTCATACTGTGAAGTCGTATCTGTTCACACAAAACCACAGAATTTTTGGCAGATGGAGAGAAACTGTCATTGTTCTTCCAAAAAGATTTCTTCAATATCACACCAAACGCCTCACAGGAATTGTCTCTTTTGCAAAAGAGTCTGTTTTGGCTGCTTTGGAACAGTATGTACTGTGAAAAGCACTATAGAAAAGAAATTGGACTAAAATTCACAGCAGTCAATAGTGACTCAGATCCAGTCTCAATTTGGAAGAGAAATCGGTAATCTTGGATCACTGTACAGTTAGCGGAGGTGATGTGTGTAACTTGTGTAAAACCACCATGAGCAAGGGTAAAAATTTCAAACATTTGCATTCATTTATTATGCAAAATTAGTAGTGCCACTATTGAGGGAGATATGGGTAAGCAGAGACACATACTTAAGTTGCCCTCCAGGCAAGGGTAAAGGAGACGATTAAAATGAGACCAATATGACTAATTGCTAATTTCAGACTCTATTAACTAAGAAGAATGTAGGAAACACACACTGTAAAAAGTTTTATATAAAACAAAGATTAAATTCAAGGTTAACAAACAAAGATTAAATTCAAGGTTAACAAACAAAGGTTAAATTTACTAGCAATAGTGTAGGATCATAAAAATGACTTCAAATATGATGTTAATGCAATAATTCACTGACATTTCAAAATATTTTGCTGTAAATTGTTCACATTTTTGCAAATATATCCATGTTCAAGAGGCTCAAAAGGTTGAATATTTAAAATGTGGTAAACATCTTGGTTTCTCATTTTTAGAAACAATAAATCTATAAATAACATCTAATTTTTAGATGAAAACTAAAGAATACAATTAAAAATATTTATTTATAAATAAAATGTTTATTTTTAAAAGTACGTACAGTGGGGGAAAAAAATGGTTTGATCCCCTTCTGATTTTGTACGTTTGCCCACTGACAAAGAAATGATCAGTCTATAATTTTAATGGTAGGTTTATTTGAACAGTGAGAGACAGAACAACAACAAAAAAATCCAGAAAAACACATTTCAAAAAAGTTATAAATTGATTTGCATTTTAATGAGTCAAATAAGTATATGATCCCCTATCAGTCAGCAAGATTTCTGGCTCCCAGGTGTCTTTTACACAGGTAAGGAGCTGAGATTAGGAGTGCTCTCTTAAAGGGAGTCTCAGTTTGTTACCTGTATAAAAGACACCAGTCCACAGAAGCAATCAGTCAATCAGATTCCAAACTCTCCACCATGGCCAAGACCAAAGAGCTGTCCAAGGATGTCAGGGACAAGATTGTAGTCCTACACAAGGCTGGAATGG